>OY757262.1:13149869-13186581 GCA_963584085.1 Pyrausta aurata | reverse complement strand
CCCAGCTTCTCGGCCCTCTCAGAGGCCGAAGTCGGCCCAACGGGACCCGAGACCTGCCAGTCGGCCCAACTCGGCCTTCCGTCCCCCCCGCCCCCACCCGCCTTCTCAGGCCCCCAGCGGGCCTGCAAGTCGGGTGCCCCAAGCCCCGATTTCTTACTCGAGGCCCCAACCTCCCCCAGAGGCACCCCCAACTCTCCCCCATCACCACCATCAACAGACGGGGGCACCCACTCTCCCCTGCAAGCGGTCATCCAGCTGCTGCACACCCTGCTGATCCAGATAGGTCAGGGGATGGACCCATGCGCAGCCATCATCAACGGGCTGGCCCAGCTCGTGATGAATCACTGCGCATGATCTACTGGAACCCCGGAGGGATCAGCGGGAAGAAGCAGCAGCTTCAGCAGCTCGCCCAGTCGCAGGACGCCCACATCGTCCTCCTGGGCGAGACCCACCTACGGCCGTCGACTCGCTTCTCCCTGCCCAACTACCACATCTACCGCAGGGATGAGGTGAGTCCACAAGGAGCGGCCTACAGAGGCACAGCGGTAGCGGTGAGGCGTGACGTGATCCACGAAGAGCTGCCGTGGGCGGAGTTCAAGACCCTGAGCTCCCTGGGGATCAGGGTCACAACAGCATCACACGAACTCCGCATCTACGCCGCCTACCGCCCACCGACCGCCACATTCCACCCGTCCGACCTCGACGAAATATTCGTCGAGGGCCACCCGACAATTCTAGCAGGCGACCTCAACTGCAAGCACGTGCAGTGGGGCTCCCGCCTCACACGAGCCGACGGCCGTCGCCTGCTAGACGCCACCACCACCAGGGACATCGAGGTGGTGGGCACGGATGCCCCGACCCACATCCCCAGCGAGACGGACCACGAGGCAGACGTCCTGGATGTGGTCCTCCACAAGGGCCTGCGATACCCCCTGTCCACGGAGGTGCTCTACGATGGCGACACCCAGCACCTCCCCCTGCTGATCACAGTGCCGACCTCACTAGCGGCGGTGAGAGTGCGTCCGCCCAGGTCCCGCGTAGACTGGCCGGCCTACAAGGCGGCCCTTAAGGACCTGACCATTGAGGGCCCGATCTCCACCCCAGCCGAGATCGACGCCGCGGTGGCCCAACTGACCCAGCGGATGAGGGAGGCGAAGGAGGCGCATACCGAGAAGGTGCCGCCCCCCTCCCAGAAACGCCCCCAGCTCCCGCTTTTCTTGAGGGCACAACTTCAACAGAAGAAAGCCCTCAAGAAACTATGGTGCCGCACTAGATGCCCACGGGTCAAGGCGGACCTTAACGCCATGACGGCCAAGGTGTCCGAGGCGGTGAGACAGTGGCAAGGTCGCGAGTGGGAGGAACTCGTGGACAGGGCAGGAGAACACCTGCCCTCACTGCACCGCCTCAACAAAGCCCTCACAGGGGAGAAAATCACCACCCACCCCCTCCTGGACGCGGACGGTCAGAGGAGATTCGCGGCCGAAGATAGAGCCCGAATCCTGGCCGACCACCTGACCGTCCAATTTAAGCCGCACCCGCCAGCAGCCAGAGCCCTCCAGCACCACGCAGATGTGGTCCAGAGAGTGGAGGAATTCCTGGCCACCACCCCACCTCCACTCCCGGGCGACACCTTCATCTCTCCAGCGGAGGTGAAGAAGATTGCCGCCCGCCTAAACAGGAAGAAGGCGCCGGGCCCCGACGGCCTCCCACCCGCAGCTCTGGCAGAACTACCCAGGAGGGGGATAGCGGCGCTGACCCGCATCCTCAACGCCGCTCTCCGGGTGAACCACTTCCCCTCGCCGTGGAAGAAAGGGCGGGTGGTGATGATCCCCAAGCCGGGGAAAGACCGCCGCCGCCCCGAGAGCTACAGGCCCATTACCCTACTGGATCACGCCGCCAAGCTGTTCGAGCGAGCCCTGCTGCGCCGACTGCGTCCCCACCTTGTCCCGAGGGACGAGCAGTTCGGCTTCCGCAGCGGGCACTCCACCACGCTCCAGCTGGCCCGCGTGATCCACCACCTAGCCGAGGGCCTCAATCAAAATAAAGCCTCGGTGGCGGTATTTTTGGATGTGGAGAAAGCTTTTGACCGGGTTTGGCACCCCGGTCTAATTTTCAAGCTCGCCACGACCGCCCTACCTCCCGCCCTAGTTCACCTGATAGCGTCCTTCCTCCAAGGACGCTCCTTCCAGGTCGCCGTGGAGGACGCTACGTCCGCAGAGGGCCCCATAGACGCAGGGGTCCCCCAAGGCAGCTGCCTTTCACCAACCTTATATGCTGCCTACACCAACGACGTTCCCACCATCAACGACCGCCTCCATGAGTGGGAACCCAAGGTCGAGCTGGCGCTGTTCGCGGACGACAGCGCATTTTACACCACCGCCCCATGGGTCAAGGCGGCGGTGAAAAGGATGCAGAAGCAGCTCGACCTACTGCCGGACTGGCTGGAGAGATGGCGGATAGCGGTAAACGTGGGCAAAACCGCCGCCATCTACACGGGCACCCAAAGAAGGAAGATGCCCGAGCTGGTCCTCAACGGCCAGAAGATAAAGTGGCAGCGCAGTACCAAGTACCTAGGCTGCCACTTGGACCAGCGCCTCACCCTGAAAGACCAGGTCAAGCACCTGGTCAACTCCAGCCGCGGGGCGCGCGCAAGGTTGCGCCCCGTCCTCCAGTCCCGCCTGCCCACCAGAACAAAGGTGGGCATCTACAAGACGTACGTGCGCTCCAGGCTGACATACGCGGCCCCAGCCTGGTACGCAATGATAAGCGCAGCCCACCGTACGCAGCTCCAGTCCCAGCAGAACATAGCGCTCCGAATAATTACGGGGGCCGGGCGCTATGTTCGAAACGCTGTAATCCACAGGGACCTCAAGATCGAGGCCCTGGAGGAATTTGTGGTCCGTACATCCAAAAGGATGTACGATGCAGCGGACCACGGGCCGCACCCCGGGCTACGTGGTATAGCCCCCATGCCCACGGTAACAAAGGTGAGCAAGAGGCCTACCCCACGACAGGTCTGCTCCCTCGATCCGCCCTCCCACCCACCCACTCCCCAATCACAACCCCCCCCGCCCCCCAGCTATAGTCCCCTCCTAAGCCAGAGTCAGCCGCAGCCAGCTTGCCCTGCTCATCGGGCCTCCCCGAACGGGGTCTCACCTGATGGGCAGCCCGCAGCGACTGTGCAGCCGGCTCTGGCAGAAGAAGAAGACTCAGCAGACCTGTCGTCGCAAGACGGCCGCCTACGCGGCACCTAACACCGTGGGCCAGTAGACCCACGAGAAGAAGCCCGGGGAAGGAGCTGGAGCTCGAACCCGAGCCGCCCAGGAGAGGGGCGAAGAAACCCGTCGTCGTCGCGCCGCCCTCTTTTCGCTCCTGGCCGTCGTAGCGTTAACATCTCTTGTGCATAATTATTTCGTGATCTAATTAGGCTATTCCCTTTGTTCTAGTTACCTATTGTTCTTTTAAAATTAATAACTGTAAAGTCTGATTTGTAAGTTAGTTTCCTATTAGAGTAAAATTATTAAGTCGTTGTATTTTGTTTAAATAAATAACCTTGTGTTAGTTTTTATTTTTTTTAATCAATTTTGCTAGTTAACGCTAAAAATATTATTATCGGTCCACTGGGACTTCATACGCGTGAATTGTTTTTCTTCGTACAAGTAGGTCCTAGCGTGATGTTTTATAACCTTCCCCGATAAAGTACATCTCGGTATTATTATTTAAAGTACCACATGTTTTTTTTATATTTAAAACTGTTTATGGTGTTTAAGTTACCATCATAATTCTTTAAGTAAATTTAATAATGACAGTAGATTATACCAGGTATTTTTTTTAGTACAACACACTGGGTTTTCCTTGTGTTGTCATTTTAAATATAATTTAAGTAGAGCTACTTTCGAGACGAGTCTGAATTTTTGAATGACGGCCGGCTCGCAACTGACGCGCGTGTCACCCCCTGCACCCCGCGCCTTTCTCAATCAAAAAAGAGTGGGGCGCGCCTTCGTGGATAAAAATATAGTAGATAAAAAAAAAATAAAGTAGATATCATAAAAAGGGACTGAATATTTTATTGCCTATGCCTAATTTATATTGAGTTTATATGCCTTCGATAATAATCCAACAAAAATAACACATTTGTTCCCAATTTCGAAGTTGTACTTCTCGATTTTTCAACTGTATTGTCACTCTTTGTAACGAAGGCAATAAAATAATATCCTTCTATTGGCGTTGTATTGCGCAGCTTGGCGTCAGGTAGCTATGCTGACTACTTATTTCCAAAAAATCAGTTGACAAACATGAAAGCACTAACAAAATTTACACACATACTTGGAAGCCTTAATAGATACTAAATATTCTAAAATTATATCCAGTCTAAAATGTCGAATTGATAACCTCTTTTTTAAGTTAGTTAAAAAGTGAGTTATTACAAAAAAAACTCATATATTTTATAACAATTATGCCTTCAAGGATTTATGCTTTCTTTCATGAAATATGTAAGTAAATAAGTATTTCGTTTTTTTTCAAATCTAAACCTGTTGACCTACCGCGCAAGTGTCGTCGACTTGAATCGTCGAAAACGATGCCGATGCCGACGCTGTCAAATAATCCGTACCGCGAAAATAATTTAGCGTCGATTTGCCGAGCGTCGACAACGAGAATGAATGATAAATAGCCGTCGATTTGCGGTCCGTTCTATGCAGAACATTCAATTTATTACAAAAATGTTGTTGAAGTATTTTTACAATTTTGTTGGTTGAAAGGCACTCCAAGGAAAATTTAATCTGAGTTTACTTGATTTCATAAAGAAAGTCACTTAATTCCGTTGTGTTTAGTGTTTTTTATTCAATTTTCATTAAACGCGTGATACGGTAACGGAACGTAAAATTTATTATTCTATTATAATCTGTGTTAGTTGACATGACACTGACAGCCGGTTAAATAATTTTGTGACGTTTATATTTCGTGATAAATATTTGAGGAAATAAGTAAACATTGTTTTGCACTTTATTACTTACTCAAAATTTGTTAGATAATATCTAACAAATATTATCCCATAATAGTGAATTCATTCGTATGTATTTTGTAAATGCCAGCGGCAAGAAAGGTAAGTTTGCTGCAGATGGAGCTCCTCGTGAGCTTCATGGAGAGACAGGAGGAGGTCCACTGAAGTGGAAGGACCACTGAAGTTTTAACTCCAGTGGAAGAGAGGATTTTTTCCATCATTGGGAGACAGGCAGTGTTGGGGATGAGGAAGTGCGGATCCCATTCGATGTATGTTTTTGTTTTTCTTAGCTTACTTCATAAGCCTTGTATTCATGGTAAACTTTCATAAAGCAACAGATGAAGAACAATAACCAGTCTGAATTGTTAAGGCTCCTGACAGTTGGTGAACGGTCTGATACGAAAACTTTGCTTTGCACATAATGCTTTTATTTATCTGTAACTAAGCGGGTCAATCTTAGCCTCAAGAAGAATATTGAAAATACATGTTAACTTTTATTTCGTTTTTCTTTGTAAAACTTGAGCTCTGCGACGGAGCGCGGTGCATTGTGTTGACCGCCTTAAAAATAGTATCGGTTCCGACATGGACAAGGGCACTGCAGTTTGTTTTCAGTACCGTTTTTATTTTTCCAGACCCTGCGGAAATTCCGCAGCCGCGCTGGGCATGGGAGGCGAAGCAAAACCGCCTTGCCCTGGACCAGCGCAGGCTCGAGGCTGACGAGTGCAGGATTTCGCTCTTTGAGCGAGTGGTGGCGCTACTTGGGCGCTCAGTCGTGGCCCAGGAGAGAAGTGCATCCGCCCAAGATGATGCAGCCGCTACACTTCTTGAAATAAAAAACCTGCTACTAACTATAATAATAACGTTGTATTTTACTTACATTCTACAAAAGTTTACATACAATGGGTAGGTATTGAAATTAATAACAGTTATTTTTCAATCAATACCTTTACTCAAGAACCCCTAGCCGTAAATCAAAACTACCACGGTGTAGCAGCTTGATGTGCTGTCGCCCGTACCTAATGAAAGCTATTGAAAATGTATTCCTTAATATAAACAATTGTTTTATTAAAAATGTTTTTCTATCGAACCCAACTCCCAAAATTCCTTCTATAATCATCTTCCAAACACCATTTAAAGGAGAGGTAACATAGATTAATAAGAATCATAATTTTAAAATGAAGTTTGGTTAGCTAACACTTTAAAAATGTCGTTTATTAAAAAAATATCCGCCCAATTCGATTACACCAATTACTGAGAAGAATGGGCAAGAAACTCAGCCGGGCATACTGACATTTCAAAGACCATATAAGTCAACATAAATAACATATTTGAACTTAAGTATTTCAGGATAATAATTTACATTTTGAGGACCACATAAGTCCACTTAACTCGTCAAGTATGTGTAAACGAGACACAATAAAAATTCCATTGTTATGCGACTCTCGGCATTCGTTTGATACCTGACTGATTACATAACAATTAAACTTAAGTATTTTAACTTAATCCTAATTATATTTTAAGGACCATATGAGTCCACATAATAAGTGTATATCTCACTGCAAGAACATTAAGGGAATGGTAGCCCTTTCTGTTGTAGAATGCCTCTTCATGATCGCTTGGTCTTATTATAGCCACATGGGTCCTATCTATACAGCCGATGACCCCAGGAAATCCAAACTTGTTAAATCTGAAAATAGCTTAGTATTAGGTATTTCAATATTTATTTATTGTAACTTCCTACCATTAATGCAATAGAATCAAAATTAAGTACCTCAGTGCTACAGAGACTCGTTCCGTCTGGGTTCGAGGAAATTTTATATATTTCCTCAAAATGGCAGGAGTGTTGAGAGTCTTTGTTACATCACGCAAGCAATCGGATGTTGATTGTTGGCTCAGGTGAAGAAAGTCATTTTCCCTCACACTACTTTGGTAACTACCGGTAGCATAAAAATTCAATGCAGTCAGTATCTGTAAACATAAATATATGTATGAGGTCACAATTGGCCCTTATGTCTGGAAGAATCATTGAATATGCCACATTTTGCAACCACCAATTGTCCACGTATACATACGTACCTCAATTTCGGGATTTATCTCGCTGGTCCTTACATTTGTGGGCAAGAGTGGTACAATATCTACACATAGCCTCACAAAATTTGCTTTTTATAAGCGAAACCGTCCGATGAAATCGTTGTCGGGAAGCAACATCGGCCGGGCCTGTGTGCGCTCCATCCTTCTGCGTCTGATGTTTATCTTCTTCAGCCGCTGTTCCTCCGCAGCCACCATGAGTGCCACCCAAGCCATGGTATCGCCGCCTTCCTTCTAAATCACAAAGAAAACAAAACAACAACAGCAAAAACAATTAATTATTTAAATAAAAAGATAAAGTAAGCTTTAATTAGTCGCTAGAAAGCAGAATAATTCAAAAAAGCAGGCTAAAATTGGAACAATCAAACGTTTTTACAAACAAAATAATCAAATCGACGACTCATGAGATGCCGTATTGAAATGACACTTCAAGACGACGGTTCGCAAATCGACGTCGGTTTGGATTTCTTTGCGCGGTACCATTTACTGCCAAACATAGCGTTTCATTCGTTCTTGATCTGTGCTTTCACCATCGACGTCGATTGTTAAACTGACAGCTCGGCTTCGGAAGTTGCGCGGTACGAAATGTGACGTCGGCTGTCAAAACGAAGTCGATGCCGATGCCGACGACACTTACGCGGTAGGCCTACTGTTTCGTTTCTAATTTAAATCTCTAGCAAATGCAAAACATACTTACCATGACAACATACAAAAAATAATAAAAAATGGAGAAGGAAAAGTATAATTATTATCTCGGCAAGTATGTGTAAACGAGACACAATATAAATTCCATTGTTATGCGACTCCCGGGTGTCGTTTGATACCTGACTGATTAAATACTGCATTTACTTTTACTGTGGTACAGTTATTGCTCGATCCCGAGGCGGGGTCATTGCCCGCTTCGACTGCGCGATGATTTAGCTTACTTCGCATTCGTATTTGGCGTGAGGGGTGAGGAGAACCATTTTTGCCCGATGCGGTCGAAGAAACTCGCCTTAAGAGGCTACCCCGACATGCACTCACTAACCTAGATATATTGGAGCATGCTAGTGATATTCCTCTCCCCTCTGGATCTCTGTCATGAGCAGACGTGTTTAAGTGCAGCTATAATTTGTTATTTTCACGTACTTTGCAATTTAAAATAGCAGCTATTTCGGTTACGAATAATAGGACAGCAGGAGTTAGTGACAGTAATCAGTGTCTCCGCGCTCTGTGATACTGCATCTACACACGCAAGTGATACCGCTTCGGGATTTCTGTGCGCCTAATGTACATCTGAAGTCGACAGCGATGCCACTCAAGCGCACCCCTCCCGCTACTCCGCAAGCGCAGCCGCCCGCCACCGATGGGAGCGATGCGGCCCCCTCATCAGAGCCGCATATGACGTAGTGGCGATCGTAGAACCGCAACATGACTCACCGACTAACTTAACTCGAACGGCCCGTTCTCTCAATGATTTAGCATGCGATGATAACACTTCCAATCGCGTGAAGCGCAAATATGTATTTGTTGAGGGCAGCGAAAACTCCGACTCTGTTACAATGATGCTAAAAGAACTTTTTGCTTCTTTCTCATTCAAGTTTGAGAAGCGCTTTGAAGCCTTACATGATTCGGTCAAACAAATTTCAGAACAGAACAGTGATATGCAAAAGAACCTGATTTTCATTAACGAAAAATATGATTACCTGATTAACAAACTTCAGGCTTTTGAAGAAGAACACGCGAATGACAAAAAAATTATCCGGTCACTAGAAGACAAAATTGAAGTATTGGAAAGAAGATCTCGCGCCACGGCAATAGAAATACGTAGTACACCAAAAATAGTTCACCAAATGCCAAATAGATTGGAAACTAAGACAGATTTGTGTGAAATTGCGACACGCATGGCAAAGACTGTAAACTGTAGCTTACAGGTTTCGGATATTAGAGATGTCTACCGGATAAATTCGAGGAATGAGAATGCGCGCAATATAATATTGGACCTAAATAGTGTTCTAAAAAAGGAGGCATTACTAAGTGCTATAAAGGAAAAAAGGTAACGGAGATAAGCTTAACACAGGTCATTTAGGCTTGCCGGGTGTTATCAAACCGGTATTTGTCTCGGAGGCTTTAACACAAAAGACACAGAGGTTGTTTTTTGTTGCCCGCGAGTTCGCCAAAGACAATCAATTCTACTACTGTTGGACTTCGCGAGGTGTTGTTTACTTACGTAAGGACGATAAGCAGCCATACATACGTATTGAAAACGAGAGTGATTTACAAAAACTCAAAAACTCGTTATCAATACCTAATTAGGAGCATTTCAGCGCTACGTTGTCTTTTTTTAAATTTATTCCATACACTGTCTGAACATGTTGTGTGCATGAAGTGTTTGCCGCTGTTATATTATGTTTATTTAGTTTTTACTATGTTAATATGGTATGTATGTGTAAATAATAAAAATAATCCTGTTAAAAGGTACCTGTTCAGCCCCTTTTTAACGCATAAAACCACGCATTTCTGCCTAGGTTTTCATGTTTTGTTGTCTTAATGTTTTAATTATCATAATGTCACATTTAATCAAAATGATGTTACACTTAAAAGCCTATTAAATTTTTTTAATGCCGGACATCATGGATCATTATATTGTTACGATTCCTTTTTGGTGACTTAACAGATTTTGAGGATTTTGACCGGACTACGCTGTCGAAAGCTATCACATCTGAGGTTGATTTGTGTTTTTCTGTAGTTCCGCAATCCGGAAATTATCTTAAATGTATAACCCAAAATATTCGGAGTATTGGGTGTTATATAGACAATTTCTTATTATTATTACACAGATTAAAGATCGAGTGTGACCTTATAGTTCTTACTGATTGCTGGGTATCTTGTAATCCAACTATCCCAATTATTGACAATTACATAGGCTATGCAACTGAAAGGTTTAGATTACAAAATGATGTTGTTGCGGTTTATGTGCGAAATGGAGTCAATGTTACAGTAGAAGAACCAGACTTTCCTGAAGCAAACTGTTTGTTGATAAAAAAGGGTTTTGATCTGGCTATAATTGCAATCTATCTTTCACCTTCTTATAAAAACAGTATCGACTCTTTTATTAATTCTTTGGAAAATATGTTAAAAAGTTTTGTTATGTTCCATAATATTGTAATCATAGGAGACATAAACATTGACATTTCGCCTAACAATTTTTAAACACAAACAGATAAAAACGAAAACTATCTAACTTTAACTGCATTTTATGGCCTTTTGCCCGCGCATACGTTGATAACTAGACCAAAAAGTAATACCTGTCTTGATCATGTCTTATTGAAAACTAGGAAACCTTCACTGACAGTTGTTATTCAATCTGATATTTCTGATCATTACGCAGTCCTGTTATGTCTCGATTTTGGTGACATTTCAGAATCATCTCCAAAGATAGTCTCTAAATTAAATCTTGCAAACCTGGCGTCAGACATGAAAAATACAGATTTTAGTTGCTTATATGATATTCAGGATCCAAACGCTTGTGTTGATGAACTCATAGATATTCTTACTGGACTGCATCTTAAAAATACTAGCTCCTATAAAACCGTCAATTGTAAGAAAATTCTCAAGCCATGGATGACGCCAGGGTTGCTTAGGTGTGTTAGAAACAGAGATAATCTTTTTAGAAAAGCTAAATCACATCCAACTGATGATATCATACAGAAAACTTACAAGAGGTATAAAAGCTTATGTAACAATCTCTTTAAAAATAATAAAAGACAATATGAAGCTGATTTGATTTCTAATGCTGGCAAAAATAAGAAGAAGCTTTGGAATGTTCTGAAATCTATCACCTTTACAAAAAAGACCAAAACTTCACCAGACGAACTATTACGATCACATGACACACCCAGCTTAGTCGTAGACCACACAAATAATTATTTCATTAATATAGGTAAATGTTTAGCCGAAAAAATCCCTATCACCAATGTTTCTTCTCACACCTGCAACTCACCTTCACTCACAAATTCTTTTGTTACACTTGATACCGATGAGTTCGAAGTTGAATCCCTTGTTATGAGTCTTAAAAATGATTGCTCTATTGGATGGGATAACATTTCAAATATATTTCTTAAGACACATAGAAAAATACTTGTTCCAATTTTAACATAATATATCTTCAATAGGTGTCTGAATTGTGGAGTGTTCCCGGATGCTTTCAAAAAGTCTATTGTAGTACCCATACATAAGGGCGGGGACAGGGACCGAGTCAATAACTATAGACCTATTGCTATTCTACCGGCTATGTCCAAGTTGCTAGAGAAAATTATAAATAAACGACTCATTAGTTATCTAGAATCAAATAATTTACTTGCTAAAAATCAATTCGGCTTCAGACCTGGCAAAAACACCGAGGGAGCAATGCTGGAACTCACTAAGTTTGTAACAGAGAATCTAGACAGTAGCAAAAGATGTTTAGCAATATTTTTAGACCTAGCCAAAGCTTTTGACACGGTCTCTGTCCCAAGACTCTTAAGCAAGCTTGAGAGGCTTGGAATACGCGGTAACCAACTAAGGCTGTTTGAGAGTTATATGCACAACAGGTTGCAATGTGTCAAAATTGGCAACTATAGAAGCACATACTTACCCGTTAATTATGGTGTGCCACAGGGCAGCATACTGGGCCCCACCCTTTTTACAATTTACGTAAATGACCTTTGTGATATGCAACTGTCAGGGGGTTGTCTATCTGTTATGCAGACGATACAGTGCTTCTTTTTGCCGGTAAGAATTAGACCCAAACCTTTCAAGCTGCACAACAATCTTTTAATACTGTACAAAATTGGTTGTGTGTTAACAAACTTACCCTAAACAGAGAAAAGACCAAGTACGTAACTTTTTCCATCCGTAACACAACACAGCCGGATAGCACATATAAAATAATTGCCCATAGTGATCGCTGCTCTTTGGACTCTTCTACCTCTATATCATCTTGTCAATGTCCATCGTTAGAAAAAGTCGAGGTCGTTAAATATTTAGGTGTTCTTTTGGACAAAAATCTAAATTTTAAGTAACATCTGCAACTAATAATAGGATGTGTCCGCAAATTAATATATGTTTTTAAAAAATTAAGATATGTTGCTAAACCTCATCTTCTGAAAGAGGTGTATCGTGCTTTATGTGAACCCTTAATAAACTACTGCATTGCTTGCTGGGGAGGAGTCGCTAAAACTGACCTTCTTTCTCTAGAAAGAGCTCAGAGAGCTAAAGGTTTGCACTTCTAAACCATTAGATTATCCCACGACACTTCTTTATGAATACTGTCAGGTACTGACTGTTCGGCAAATGTTTATACTGAGCATTATTAAGAAACAACACCAGCTTCTGGTTTTTGAAGCTGATAGATTTAATAGTAAACGACGTAAAGACAAGGTGGCAAATTGTGACTTTAAAACAAATACAAAATTTTGTAAAAATTTCTTTAAATTTCTTGGCCCATACCTGTACAATAAGTTAAATAAGCTGCTTATGATATACCCTTTGAATAGGCATGCATGCGTCATTGTTGTCAAAGCGTGGCTATAACAGCAGACATATGATAAAACGGAGGAGCTATTATCTGTCATCGAATAGCTGCTGATTAGATCAAAAACTTGCAAGAACCTTGTTTGCTTTGTTTTTCTACTATTAAAGGTATATTTATATTTTATAGTATAGTCTATTATATTTTTTGCTATACTATTTGTAAGTACTTACTTTAACTTTATTTTTAAGATAACTAAATACATCTTTTTTAGCATGTTGAAAATACAACTTTATTTTTGGACATATGTTACCAATAGCTGACGACAGCACATCAAAGTAATACGTGATGTTTTATGCAATTGTTATGTGGGTTATTTTTCAACAAAAATGTATTGCCTGATGTGATGGCGACTGTATATCAACTGTATATCGAATGTTCTCAAATTGTCTATACATATGTATAAGCTATGGGAGGAGCACTTTGCTTATCCTAAAACACAGGGTTTTTCCCTAACTTAGGAAGCAAAGCTCAATAATTAATTAGTTCCTAACTGTTTGTATTAGTAATTAATTAAGATTCATTGTTAAAACTACTTTGTACTTACCTTATACTAAAATAAATGTTAGGTTTTGTAAAAATATGTATTGTGATTTTTACCGAATTTAAAGTCATGATTTATTTAAATTATTCTATTTCCGAACGAAATGCGAATTTATTTCAGTGGCAACACCGAGCGGTAACGGTGGGGTGAGCGACAAGATGGCGAATTCGAGTCACTTTTTGGCGGGACCTCGTCGTGAGCAGTCTAACCTGTAAGTAGCTGTGATTATTTATTGGAGTAGGTGTCTGATGTATCCTAGTAGTCTGATAATGTTAGAAACGTTCTCTGTATAATTCGTGGAAGTGTACCCGTAATTTTTAGTGATTATTAAGGCAGCAAATAAATGTAGTGGTAATAAATCGTGTGCTGTTTTCAATAAAGGTGATTTAATGATTTGAAGTGTGTTTTATTAAATCTCAGAAGTGGGATGAACACACTAGTTAGTTCAATTTCATGAATACTGTGATCGTTCAATATTCAAAACAGCTTTTTTTACATTGAATTTGAATAACAGTGACTTCGCGAAGTTTTCATCTTTCATTTTTAAAAAAAAATATATTAACAAGTGCGGGTAGTGAATAATTTTAATTTTAATTATCGAAACGTGTCAGAGGCCGCTTCGGTACTCACTCGTTAAAGACTGTATTCACTATTGGTTTATAGCCGTTTCATCTAGACTGTCTTCAAAGTAAGTTTTTCAATCGAAGGTTTTCGAAAACCTTAGTAGCCATCAAAGCCTTAGCCTTCTTGGTCCATCGGTTGCGTCGAGTGTGGGTGTGGGGTCTACGGGGGGAAAAAAATCTTTATTTTCAGGCTACGACGCCTAGTTTTCGAAATATTTGCATAATTATAAACGCCTTTAGTGAAATTTCATGCCAGGACATAACTTGTACGCAGAAATGTTTAATTAGGATTTTGAAGGACAAGTACACAGCTTTGGCTTTTGAGTTTCAGAAAAACATGCCTCGTGACGAAGAGAATCCACCACAACGACGTTTGACTACACCCGAACGTCGTGAAGCGGACCCCGAGAGGCGAAGTCGCAGTCGCACGCGCAGATCTAGTCGCAGCTGTCGTGACCGCAGCCGCTCTCGCGGCCCTGATAGACCTCAGGGGCGCTATGGAAGCCTGCAGGCACGCGAACTAGAACTGGAGCGGGAGCGCGAACGGTTAAGAGCTCTTGAAGACCAACTTCGCAGGGACCGCCAATCGCTACGCAAGACGTCAGCAAGGGAGTCACGTTGTCGCCGTCGCGAAAGAAGAGAACATGAAGAGGATAGGACGCCACATCGTGAAAGGAGTCGTCATCGGAGTCGTCAGCGCAGCACACGCTGCGTGTACAGCTCGGAGCGGCAGCCAAATGGGAGTACATCGGAGCACCGGGTCAGCGCATCGGTGCCCCAGCAGCGTAGACGGTCAGTCACACCAACTTTTACTACTAAAGATGTCGTAGATATTCTTAATTCGATAAAAACTCAGCCTCAGTCGTCCACAGTGCCACTTCCTGCTCAATCTAGTAACTTTAGTCACAAAAACATTCTTCCTGAATTTGACCCCTCCTCAAAAAGTCAAACTACTGATATTTGGCTCCGTAAAGTCAACAAGTGTGCCACTGTGTACGGCTGGGATGATAGAACCGTTATCCATTTCGCTATGCAAAAGCTTCAAGGATTGGCCAAGACCTGGTATGAAAGCTTAAATTCCATACTTTACACTTGGCCAGAGTGGCAACAGAAACTAATTAACGCTTTTCCATTCGAGCAAAACTATGGCCAATCCTTAGAAGATATGCTTAAGCGAAAAAGTAGGTATAATGAACCTTTAAAAAAATATTATTATGAGAAACTCGCTCTTTTGAATCGGTGTGATATTGATGGCAAGCGTGCGGTGGATTGCATCATTCACGAGTTAACAGACAAAACGGTTAGGTCTAGTGCTAACGCGTTGCGTTGTACTCACCCTGAACAACTTTTACAGTTTCTTATTACTAATAAAGAGGTACCAAACTATTTCGAACGTAACAATGTAAAAGGAAAAGCTACATCAGATTCTAACAATACTTATAGTTATACTGTTCCTAGACCCAGTCGTATCAATAATAACTTTAGTCATGATATCTTTTGTTTTAATTGCAAAGAAAAGGGTCACCCGTACTTGAAGTGCCCTAAGTCTATAATTCAGTGCGCGAAGTGTCGTAGATTTGGACATAAGAGTGACACTTGTTTTGCCAATAACACAAATAGGTCAGAAAACCCTGGCAAGTCCGATAATACACAGGCCCAGAAAACAATGCGTATTAGTGCCACTGAATCTAACTCTAAGTTTATTAAGAAGGGTAGGCTGAACGACTTTCCGATAAAATCTTTTATCGATTTTGGTAGTGAGGTTACTCTCTTAACACGTTCCACTGCATCGACATTAGGCTTAACTTGTGATAAGCCTTCTACACCTCTCAAAGGTTTCGGAAATAACATTATACATTCACATGGCGGAGTAGATGAAGACTTAGATATTGACGGTGTTAATGCTCGAGTAGAATGTCAGGTTGTAGACGATTCACTTTTAGATTGTCCTTTACTAGTGGGGCAATCGTTCACGGAACAACCTCACGTAGTTGTTTACAAAAATGTTGATAACTTGCGATTCTTTGATGTTAAACCTTGAACTTCCTTTTCCACAACCGGAGCAAACAGAGAAAATATCCGTTTCAGATAGAGTCCTTTCTGATATTGTTATTTACGGTCCAGCTACTGTAAAAGTCTACACTGACGACCTGATGGATGGATCTTTAATGCTTAACGGGAGAGTAGTAGGTAAACCGACCCAACAATTTAAATGGTTAATGGTGGGGTTTATGGGGTTAGACAAGGCTTATCATTTGTTGAGATTACTCCGTTGACAGAGTTTAGCTTGCTACGCGAAGGTTACAATATAGGTAGAGGTAGCAAAGTTCAAGTGGTAAAACGAATTAGCACACCTTCTTTAGAGGTTCAAGGTGAAACAAAAACTTTAGACGTGAAGCAGGTTCACATAGGTAGTGCCGTAGACGACGTCCACAAGGAGCGTTTGTTAGAATTGTTGAAAAGATACCAACATTGTTTTGCGACATGTATGAAGGAGCTAGGCTGCACAAACGCTGCAGAAATGCACATAGAGCTTAACAGTACGCGCCCAGTCGTTTATAGGCCTTATAGATTGTCACATGCAGAACGCGAACAGGTTAGGGAAATGATCGGGGAGATGTTGGAGGCTGGGATCGTTAGAGAGTCCGTATCGGAATACGCAAGCCCAATAATTTTGGTTCGCAAAAAGGACGGTAGCCAAAGGCTTTGCATCGATCATAGGCTTCTGAATTCAATAACTGTCAAAGAGCGGTACCCTATGCCAGTTATCGAAGATGAGATTTCTCGTCTATCGGGCCAAGCTTACTTCATAACTCTGGACATGGCATCAGGCTACTACCAAGTGCCAATAGCTGAGGATTCGAAACCTCTAACATCTTTCGTGACCCCGGACGGCCAGTACGAGTTCAACCGTATGCCGTTCGGGTTGGCTAATGCACCCGCCGTTTTTCAACGGATGATGAACAAGGTGTTAGGATCCGCTAGATTCACTGAAGCGACTGCTTACATTGATGACGTATTGATTTACGGTAGGAATGCTGAGGAGTGTTTAGACCGGTTAGAAAAGGTTTTGAAGTTGATCGAGCAGGCAAACTTAACGCTAAACTTGTCCAAATGTAGTTTCCTCCAAAACAAGATACTCTATCTCGGGTATGAAATAAGTGCAGACGGGGTACGCCCTGGGGATAAAAAGATTAAGTCCGTCGAGGAGTTCCCTTGTCCTAATTCCGTACATACCGTTCGCCAATTTCTAGGGCTGGTAGGGTATTTTAGGAAATTCATCAGAAATTTCGCGTCACTAGCGCATCCATTGACCAAATTGTTGAAAAAGAACGTAGATTTTGTTTGGGGACAAGATCAGGAGGAAGCGTTTAGGTTGCTCAAGGATAGGCTAGTTCACAGGCCAATTCTGGCCATCTATGATCCAAACACGGAGACGGAGTTGCATACGGATGCCAGCAAAATCGGCGTTGGTGGCATCCTGATGCAACGTGCTAGTGAGGACGAACCTTTCCAACCGATCGCATACTACAGCCGGCAAAACTCTCCAGAGGAGAGGAACTTTCATGTGTTTGAACTCGAGACGCTCGCTGTAGTGTGTTCGTTGAAAAAGTTCAGGATATATCTGCTTGGGAAGAAATTTAGGATCGTTACCGATTGTAGCGCTTTACGCTCCACGTTTTCAAAACGCGATCTAATACCCCGTATAGCCCGATGGTGGCTCTTGCTACAGGAGTTTGATTGTACCATTGAGTATCGCCCCGGGGCAAAATTTTTTTTTTTTTTTTCATTTTTGTCTGTAATTGCTCAGAGGCAATCTGTAGTAGTCTACAATAATCCTCTCTGGTGGCTGTATTGACACTGTAATTTGTCTTGTTTAGGGGGAAGTCCAATGACTTCGTTGCCCTTAGTTTAAGATTAATTTTGGCATCAGTCCATGGCGAGGTTCCTCACGCTAGTTCTGCGCAGTCTGTTAAATAGGAATCCCTCAGTGCTCATCAGCTGTTGAACTGATGGGTTAGGATGAAGTGAGAGCCTTTCTTTATATCTGGTTGTATGACTTTTTATTTCCTCTTGCACAGTAGACAGCTTCAGGTCATGGTAGATGAGTTTATTGCTGATGTACCATGGTATTTGGAATATTTTTCGAATAGTTTTGGTCTGGAATCGCTCCATTATGTTGATGTTGGATTTGGCAGCTGTACCCCAGAGTTGTATGCCATATGTCCAAACCGGTTTGAGGATGGTTTTGTATACCAGCATTTTACTGCTTACTGGTAGCTGAGACTGTCTACCCAGTAACCAATCCATGTTTCTAAGCTTTGTGTCTAGTTGTTTTCTCTTAGTCATATATGTTTCTGCCAAGTCAGACGACGATCCAAGTGGAGGCCTAAGTACCTGACGACTTCTGCTTGGGGTATTAGAGAGTTGTTCAATGTAACAGGAGGGCAGTTGTCTCTTCTAAGGGTGAAAGTTATGTGTACTGATTTCTCGCTGTTGGCTTTGATGCGCCATTTGTGGTACCACTTCTCCATTTTGGACAGGCTTTCCTGGAGATGCAGTGATGCCGTTAATGTGCACAGCCATTGTGACTGTATCATCCGCAAATGGGCCTGTGAAGGTGTTCGGTGTGGTTGGTAGGTCTGCAGTAAATAGAAGATACAGCACAGGTCCCAGGACGCTGCCCTGGGGTATACCGGAGGCTACGTTGCAGAGGGCAGATGTGGAATCGCCGAATTTTACTTCGAAGCATCTGTCGGTTAAGTATGATTTCAGTATTGAATAAAGCGGATACGGTAAATTCTGCTTCAGCTTATATAACAGACCCTTATGCCAGACTTTGTCGAATGCTTGGCTTATATCTAAGAAGGCAGCAGAGCAATATTGTTTTCTTTCCAGTGCCTCCGATATTTTGTTAACAGTTCTGTGGACCTGTTCTGTTGTGGCGTGGTTTTCACGAAAACCAAATTGGTGTTCCGGAATCAAGTCATTAAGTAGTGGTTTCATCCTTTCTATTAATATTTTCTCAAATACCTTTGATAATAGCGGTAGGAGGCTTATAGGTCTGTAGGAGGTGGTCACGTTTATGGGTTTACCAGGTTTTGGTATCATTATGATTTGAGCTATTTTCCATTGACCTGGAAAGAACCCTGTTCTTAGGATAGCATTAAATATGTATGTAATGAACACTATCGCTTTTCTTGGCAGTTCTTTTAAGACCTTTCCGGTAATGAGATCATAGCCTGGAGCTTTGTTTGACTTTAGATTTTTTAAAATAAGCATGATTTCTCTTGGGGAGGTGTGCTTCACAGGTAAAGACATCTGGTTGCACGATTCGACGTACGACTCTAACTCGCTTTCTGGAATTGAGTACGTTCCAGGTGGGTTTGGCGTGAATACCTCTGTCAGATGTTCCGCGAACAGTTCAGCTTTTTCTTTGTCGCTACGGGCCCATTCTCCGTATTGTTTTTTTATAGGGGGTATGTAGGTAGTTGGACGTTTGAAGGCCTTTGTCGCTTTCCATAGCGAGAAGTCCGTACTCTGATAAGGCGAGAGATTCTGTAGAAATTTTTGCAGGGACTCATTTTCCATCTCCGCAATCATCTCGGTCAGTAGTCTCGAGCATTGATTTAATTTTCTCTTATCGTCTGGGTGTCTGGTGGCTTGCCAAATTTTTTCTAATTCGCCTTCTTTCTTTGATTCGTTGCATTATGTGTTTATTGTATGTTTTTCTGATTCTGCTGTCTTCAGACCGGTTAGAATCGCGTGTGGCGCGCCATGCGGCTTGCTGTATTTGGGTGTTTAGATGTTCTACTGCCTCTTCTATATTCACTTGTGATTTGAGTGGAATGTTTAGGTTAAGCTTGTCATTTAGGATTTCACTAAATTCGTCCCAGTTTGTGAATGGGCTAAAATGGCGCACGTTGACGTTCTTTCTCGAAAGCCAATCCAGGATTTCAAAACCTTGCCTAGTGCAGATCCATACCCCAGTGTTATGACTATTAGTAGCGAAGATTGGCTTCAAACCTTACAATTAGGAGATTCCGAACTCAGTCGTATACGCGATGTACTAACATCAAACATGGACACGAAAGGGCTAAACTATATCAAAGAAAATTATGTAGTTCAAGACAACAAACTTTATCGGTGTGTAGACGGAGATAGGGAAAAGCTGAGATGGGTGGTACCCAAAGGGGCGAGATGGCAGCTGTGCCGTCTTAATCACGACGAAATCGGACATTTTGGGGTCGAAAAGACATTAGACCGTATCAAAAAGTCGTATTGGTTCCCCAAGATGTCCAGATTTGTGAAAAAGTACGTGCAGGCGTGCATCGAATGCGCATACTCTAAGAAATCTAGCTCAAATGAGGGGTTTTTACACCCAATAGTAAAGGTGGAGATGCCGTTCCACACGCTGCACGTCGACCATCTCGGTCCTTTTGTACGTTCTAAACGTGGGAACTCTTACATCTTAGTGATTATAGATTCGTTTACGAAGTTTGTGTTTGTGAAACCGGTGCGAAACACGAAATCGCTGACCACTATTAAAGTTCTAGAAGACATTTTCTATACATTTAGGAACCCAGACCGTCTAATCAGTGATCGCGGTACTAGTTTTACCTCGCACACCTTTAAGCGTTTCTGCCTTGATAAGGGAATTAAACATATTCTCAATGCGGTTGCTAGTCCGAGGTCCAATGGACAGGTAGAACGCTACAACCGCACAATCTTGAACTCTCTTAAAGCTTTAAACCTTAATCACGACGAAAAAGATTGGGATGATAAGGTAGGTAGGGTCCAGTGGGGTATTAATAACACCTGCAACAAAACAACAGGGAGAACCCCGGCTGAAGTAATGTTCGGTGTAGGTATGAATGCAGAAATGAACTCTAATATGAACGAAGTAGAAAAATGAGACTAGGGAGAACACGGACTTGACTACTATTCGGGAGAACGTAAAGGATAGAATTGATAGAGAGCAAGCGAAACAAAAACTAGCATACGATAAAAACAGACGACCTTCTCGTTTATATAAAGAGGGCGATCTCGTAAAGATTACTCGAATCAGTTTTAATAATGACGGTAAGAGCAAAAAGTTGTTATCGCCCTATATCGGTCCCTATCGTGTTACCGCGGTGCTAGGTAATGATCGGTACCGGATCGCCGCGATACCTGGGTTAACTTCTTCGAAAAGTAAACGTAACACCACCGTAGCTGTCGATCGTATGTTACCATGGGTCCATGTAGCTGCTTTGTCTGTTAACGAATCTGATGATAATGAAGATGAAGGTAGTGATCAAACAGAATAATTGTAATAGAGTAGTTGACGACTTAAACTCGTAGATATGCACTATTGTTAATCTTATTATATTAACATAATTAAATTATCAAATAACTTCTAATCTGGCTAAATACTTAGCGAAAGCAAGTGACGTCAACCACTCTAATGTTGATATGGTACCAATAAAATATTAATAATATAAAAAAAAGGATAAAGATTTAAATACTTTCTAAATGTTGTAGATACTTACTGACTTAATTTTAGTTGAATACAATGTAATATTATTTTCATCGTAACTTTGACAACCTGTGCTATACATATAATGATTCTTTTTGTGTTTATAACTACCTGTATCTTACTGAGCGCAATCATTGCAATAATTTATGGATGGAATAGTTTGAAATATAATTTGAACGAGTAGAACATAATACTCTTATGTAATGTATGTTAGTAAAATCACGTGAATTATGTGCTTATGATAATGTATTATTGACTGGATTGAATTTGACCTGGAATTAATGTATTAGAGATATTTACATAAGTACGATATATTTTTGATGACTAGTGAGAAGGAAGGGTTCACTGGTCTTTTATGTGATTGATAATTGATGACATCTTTTGATTACCGGTGAGAAGGAAGGGTTCACTGGAATCTTAGGATGAAGTAATGATGCCTATTATAATGATAAGTGAGAAGGAAGGGTTCACTTTCGTTATAATAGTCTTGTGGAGAGAATTGTGATGACGTCCTGTGAGAAGGAAGGGTTCACAGTCGTCATATAGCAAGTGAGAAGGAGGGTTCACTTACTATTATTATGTTTATGCATCTTGATGGATTATGTTTAAGGATGGTAAAAATGTGTTTGAGTAAAAACTTTTAAGTGAATCGAATGGCCAATGTTAGGTTAGGTTAGGTTAGGTTAGTTCATTCTGGGGTTCCCAGCAGTGTTGGCTTCCTCGCAGCGATCCCCGGGCAACGTCTCGTCTGACCACCGTAACGGAGTGGCAGACAGGCGGCTAACGAACACTGTGCGATCGTATACTCTCAGAGCGTTTAAGTACGATCATTGTCGTTCGACGAAATGTCGAAACCATTGCGGGACGCCTCCGGGCGTTTCATAAAAAAAAGGCCCTTCTCAGGGCCAACCCAAAAAGGCCCTTCTCAGGGCCACCCCCGACGACGCTTCGGCGTCGGAGGCTAGCCGTGCACCATCTGCGGCAAGCCTGATTTGCAGGGAGGAGGACCTGTCGGGATCCGACAGTGACGCCTTTGTGGCGGAGCTGCCGGACCGACAGGCGAAAAAGCGGGCCTACTTGAGGCAGAGTTCGGAGGGCTCTTCGGATTCAGCCAAAAGTGGCCCAAAAAAGAAGAGCAAGGCTGTAAAGCCTGCTAACCCTGCCCTGGCTTGCACTAGCCACGACGTAGGTCTGCTGGACGCCCAACGACAGCTAAACGTGGCGAACAGGGCACGAATCCAACAGGAGTTGGAAGAGGAGGTTGCCGCTAAGGAGGCACAGGCACGCGCGCGCAGAGCCAAGGCCGACTATGGTGCGTCAAGCGTCTCTTACGCAGGCCACTCCTTAGCGGAACTAGAAAAGATGGCCGAAGAGGACCAAGAGGAAATTGCTAGGGTCGCCTCAAAGTCCTCGAATTTGAAAGGGACCTTTCAAAAGGCCCTCAAGTGCCGGGCTGCCAGTCTTCGCAGCATTATCGGAGAGTTGGTGCAGCGCACAACCACCGATGAGGTAAGACAGCTCCAAAAGAGGGTGGACTGCCTAACAAAGGAGGTAAGCGAGCTTCATACGAAGCTCGCTGAAGCTGTGGGGCGGCCTGTCCAGGCCCCATCTGCTACAATGTCGGTGGATCTCTCCTCTTCCAGCCTTGAAGAAACTATCCGCAAGGTTGTGATGGAGGAGAGAGCTTTCACGCGGGCTTGCTTCGCGGGCATTGAGGACAGGCTCCTGCCTGAAAGGCGTGTCAGGCCGCCGCTGGCGGTAGACAAGACTGCTCCTACCTCTTCCCTTACCCCGGCCGCGATGCCTGCTCCCCCGACCCCTAAGCCCACAAAGGGCAAAGGGAAGAGGAAAAAGACGGTGGCTCCTCCGTCTACGACTGAGGTTGCAGCAGCCTCGTCCCAGAGGGAAGACGCCTTTCTTCCCTCCAGCACTCCGTCCAACGAGTGGACTGAGGTGATTAGGAGAAAGAAGAAAGGCGCCAAAAAGGCAGTGGTGCCTGTTGCCCCTGCCAATGTCCCCTCCGGCCCGTCCAAAGGGACGAGCAAAGGAGGGGGGAAGAGCAAGGGGGAGAAAACAGCCCCCAAGCCGAGTGGGAAGAAACTTGTTCCTCCCAAAACCGCGGCCGTCGTAGTGACGCTCACTCCGGAGGCCATGAAGAAGGGCGAGACGTACGAATCCGTCCTAAAACGGGCTCGTACCAGCGCCAACCCAGCCACATTGGGTATTGGCCTGGTGACGTGCCGTCGGACCCAAACTGGAGCTCGGCTCTTCGAGTTTCCAGGGGCCCAGGGCGGCGCAAATGCGGACCTCTTCGCAAGTAAATTGCAAGAGGTCATAGCGGACGCGGCCAAAGTTGCCAGGCCATCAAAGACCGCGACATTGGAAGTGACCGATCTGGACGATTCGGTCACAAAAGAGGAGGTGGTGGCGGCAGTTGCCGCTACAGGAGGCTGTGACGCGGCAGCAATACGGGGCGGGTCTATCAAGCCTGGTCGTGGCGGTCTGGGTGCTATTCGCCTGGAGTGCCCGGTCGTTGCGGCAAAGGCCGTACTGGCCAAGAGGCGGCTCCCCGTAGGGTTTTGTGTGGCTGTGGTCAGGGCACTTGAGGACAGGCCTTTCCGCTGTTTCAGGTGCTTCGGAGTAGGACACACCAGAGCTCTGTGCCCATCCCGAGTGGACAGGTCGGAGCTCTGCTACCGCTGCGGGGAAGCGGGGCACAAGGCATCAGAGTGCGGTGTTGCTACACCGCGCTGCGCGGTGTGCACTGCCAGTGGCCGCCCAGCTGGCCACGTGATGGGGGGGAAGCAATGCAATCCTCCCCCAAAGAAGGGACAAGCGCAGGCGTCAATCCGTCCCGCTGCTGCCGCCGCCACCGTTGAGGCTGTCGAGCCTTCGCAACAGGCTGAAGAGGGCAATGCGATGGACCAATAATGAGAGTGGCCCATCGCATTCTACAGGCGAACACCAACCACTGCAGAGCGGCCCAAGACCTGCTGGTGCAGACTATGGCTGAGTGGTTGGTAGACGTTGCGGTTGTCACCGAGCCATACTCTGTCCCTAGCCGCTGGCTAGGGGATCGGGACGGCTTGGTGGCGCTTGTGGCGCGATCTTCCACGGACTCCCCCCCCCTCTCGCTTTTAGAGAGGGGACCGGGATACGTGGCCGCCGCGTGGGGAGACATAGTCTTTGTCGGGGTCTATTTCTCCCCAAATCGACCACTCTCGGACTTTGAGGACTTCCTTGGAGTCCTCACCGCAGTGGTGTCAAGGGTGGCGCTCCGTCAGGTCTCCGTTCTGGGAGATCTGAACGCCAAATCGGTGGTTTGGGGTAACCCAGCCACCGACCCACGTGGGCGGGCGCTTGAGTTGTGGGCGGCCTCATCCGGGCTCTCCCTTCTAAACAGAGGGGAGGTCCATACGTGCGTGCGGCGGTGGGGTGGGTCAATTGTGGACGTCACTTTTGCCTCGCCTACGCTAGCAGCGCGTGTGAAAAACTGGCGGGTGGATACGGCGGAGACCTTCTCGGACCACCGCTACGTGCGGTTCGAGATCTCCACCCAAGGTCCCCAGAGAACGGCCACTCCGGTCCAATCACCGTTTCCTCGGTGGGCCTTAATTCGCCTGGACAGGGAGGCAGCGAAGGAGGCGGCGTTCGTCCAGGACTGGTTTTCGCCTGACGTAAATGTCCTGGACGTAGACGCCGCCGCGTCACAGCTGAGGGAGTCGTTGACTGAGGTATGCAATTCAAGCATGCCTCGGTCTCGTCGCCCGCCTCCCCGACGCGCTGTCTATTGGTGGTCGGAGGAATTGGCGAGGCTTCGAACTGCCTGCGTGGTGGCTCGAAGGGAGTACGCTCGAAGCCGTCGCCGGCGAATACGCGACGGGGCGAATGAGGACCGCCTTCACGACCTATACGTAGAGGCAAAGAGGGTCCTCAGGAAGGAGATGCTCGCCGCCCAGGACTCGGCGCAGGCTGAGCTGCTGGAGGGCCTCGACGGAGACCCTTTTGGGAGGCCATATAAGGCGGCGCGGAACAAACTGCGTCCCTTCGGCCCCCCCGTATCGGAGACCCTAGAGCCGGCAGTGCTGGATGGGGTCGTACGGTCCCTGTTTCCAGGCAGGGCCGACGCTTTCACCCCACCAGTAATGGACCCTCCGGAGGGGGCGGTTCAGGAAGAGGAGGACCAGGAGGCCCCTCCTCTCACCGGGGCCGAAGTTCGCACGGAGGTGCTTCGCCTTCGTGCGAAAAAGACGGCCCCAGGGCCAGACGGCGTCCCAGCAAGGGTGGTGGCTATAGCCGCCACCGAAATGGAAGAAAGGTTTCGGGACCTCTTTGACGCGTGTTTCGCGTCGAGAAGGTTTCCGAAACCGTGGAAGGAAGGGCGTTTATGCCTCCTCCGTAAGGAAGGACGCCCGGTGGACTCCCCCTCGGCATACCGACCCATCGTTCTGCTCGATGAGGTCGGTAAGATGTTCGAGGGGATCATCGCCACCCGCCTGAAACACCACCTGCGGGTGGTTGGGCCGGACCTGTCGGACGCTCAGTTTGGTTTTCGACCTGAGCGTTCGACAATTGACGCCCTCACCCTATTAAAGGGTATGGTGAAGGAGGCGATGGATGCTGGGGACGGTGTGTTGGCTGTATCATTCGATATAGCCAACGCCTTCAACACCCTTCCCCATGCGACCGTCCTCAAGGCACTCCGGTTTCACGGAGTGCCTCAATATATGAGGGACCTCCTGGCCAGCTACTTGGAGGACAGAGCGGTCCTCGTAGTAGACAAAGCTGGCCAGGTCCGGCGATATCCGGTGGAGTCCGGTGTTCCGCAGGGGTCAGTCCTAGGACCTCTCCTGTGGGACATCGGGTTCGACTGGCTTTTGCGTGGGACCCTCCTCGGGGGGTCATCTGCTACGCGGATGACACTCTCCTCACTGCCCGAGGAGGGAATTTTGGTGAGGCGGCCAGTCTGGCCTCGGCGGGCGGATCTTTAGTCGCTGACAGGATCCGCCGTCTTGGATTGAGGGTGGCGTTGCATAAGACCGAGGCCGTTTTCTTCCACGGGCCTCGGCAGCGCCGTCCGCCTGACGCCCACATCTTTGTGGAGGGCGTCAGGATTGAAGTAAAGACCCAGATGAAATATCTGGGTCTAACGCTCGACGGCAGGTGGCGCTTCAGCCCGCATTTCAGCGGACTGTCGTCGCGGCTGCTAAAGGCGGCGGGGCTCATGGCTGATGCCGAATTTGGGAGGGCCAGGCGGGCGATGCCGGCGGCTGTACGCCGGCATCCTAAAGAGCATAGCCCTGTACGGGGCGCCTATCTGGGCAGACTCCCTTCAAAGAAGGGAGAATGCTACAGCCTTGCGGGTGCCCCAGAGGGCCATTGCGCAAAGGGTGGCGCGGACTTACCGCTCGGTAAGCTTCGCAGCAGCGTGCGCTCTGGCTGGCACCCCTCCTTGGAAGCTCGAGGCGTGGGTGCTAGCCAGAGTCTACGAATGGACGGCGGGGCGAAGGGCGCTCGGTGAGCGCCCTGCCCCTGAGGAGCGCGAGGCTGTTCGCAAGGAGGCGAGGGATGCCGTCATCCATCATTGGATGGCGGACCTTGCCACCGCAGTGTTCGGCCGTCGAACCCTCGATGCGCTTAGGCCGGTCCTGCAGGACTGGCTTGAGAGACCGCACGGCTTCCTCACCTTCCGGCTGGTGCAGGTGCTGTCCGGGCACGGCTGCTTCGGATCGTACCTTCACCGGATCGGAAGGGAGGAGAGCCCGTCTTGCCATGACTGTGGCGCTGCGGAGGACACGGCGCAGCACACCCTCGAGGTGTGCCCGTCGTGGGCCGAGCGGCGCCGCAGTCTTGTTGCGGCGATCGGGCCGGACCTCTCGCTTCCCGCCGTGGTAAATGCCATGTTGGGAAGCGAGGAGGCGTGGGTGGCGGTCGCCTCCTTCTGTGAAGACGTCATGTCACAGAAGGAGGAGGCAGAACGCGCGCGCGAGGACGATCCTCTCGCGCCGCTTCTCCGCCGAAGGAGAGGCAGGAGAAGGCGGGTGGTCGACCACTCTCTTCCCCCCCGGTGATAAGCGGCGGGCGAAAGGCGCGGGGGCGCCCTCGCCCGCACTGCACCGCTTATCACCCAGCCGAGCGAGGATGACCGAGCACTCACAGTCATCTTCGAGCCCCTTCCCGTATGTGGGAGGGGCGTGAAGGGCCCGCCGCTGTAAGGCGGGCAAACGCCGGTGGGGAACTGGAAGCAAAGGCTATGCCGATTCCCAGAACCCCACCATCAAAGGCGATGCGGGAGTGCCGCTGGGTTATTTAGTGGGTATACCGGGAGTCACTTCTCCCGGGAGTCCCACATACCCCTCCCGTCCCCCGACGTGGAGGGGATGCGTAATGCATTTTTCCCAGCGAAAAAAAAAAAAAAAAAAAAAAAAAAAAAAAAAAAAAAAAAAAAGGTTAGTTCATTCTGGGGTACCATCTGTCAGACCTCCTCGTGGTGTACCCTGGGCAGCCGGCTAACGTGACAGGCGCGCGGGATGTGGTCACCTATACTCGGCAACCGAGTGGCGGCCCTCCCGGGTGCACCCGTAACCCCCAACGGAGGGGGCCGGGGGTCCTGGCTACTGAAGTCGGGGCCAAGACAAGGAAAGTCTATAACACCAAACCTGGATTGCCGGGGCATACTGCCCGGGTCTGGGCATTGGCGGTGCCCCGCAAGGGCGGCGGGTGTCGGGTGGGTCACTCAGCCTTACTCCTCTCGAGAGGAGGGGACCTGAGCGGCTGTTCAGGACTGTCGGGGCATGTTGCCCGGGTCCTTGGGTTTTCCCGGGTTGTACCCTACTATCATGACAACCCGGGCAGCGCATTTGTGCCGTGCGCTGGGTCCCGTTATCCTGGGAGAAGAGGATCCTGGACGTTGAGCCTGTGGCAGATCACCCAGGCAACACATGTCTTTGGCCTCGGATTCCAGGCACACGGGGGGCCCGTGGAGTAGCCGGTCCACGGGTTATTCGGCTGCGGGCGAGCGGCTTAACCCTCGCTCAACGGCGACGTGGGGGGTACGGGGGGCAGGGCAGGCGGCGGGCTCGGTGTGTTTTTCACCTTGCCCGTACCGTCTCGTCAAGGATCCCGTGCCAGTCTGCCCGAAAGGGAAGTGGCGTCTCCACTATGGCTGGTAGGAAACCCTGGGGTTGTCGATTGGCACCTCCCCAGATGGGGCTCCAAGGAGGGTGGGGTAACTACCGGCTGAAGTATTTTGCATACAATGAATGTATACTCAAGTGAAAAAAAAACAAACCTGAGAGAGGTCCGAGTGGTAGTCGCGAGGCTGCCCGAGGACGGAGCACGGGAGTTGGCGCCTCCGAGGAAAAGGCGCGCCGTTAGTGTGTCGGGGAGTTGCACCTCTCTGGAGGCCATAGGCCTTGACGAGGAGCGCTCCCGCAGTAGCCTGGAGGAACACTCCGATGCCTCCACTTTGTCGGCGGGATCCCGTCGGTCGACGCGCCTGCAGTTTTTGCGGACGCCTCGCCCGGCGGTCGAGCCCGGAAAGAAGGAAAAGAAGAGGAAGAAAGGAAAGGGGAAGGCCGGGCAATACACCTCGGCAGGGACTAGCCTTGCGGACCTGGCCCTATCCCTGTCCACAGAAGCGCTGCAACCCGAGGAGGAGGAGCGGATTGCGGCGCTCTCAAAAGAGGCGTGCGCCGCCAGTATGGCTGTTGGCGCTGCTCCGGTGTCGGAAGACCCGGAAATGACGGCGGAAGGCCTCCAGGTAGCAGCAAATAAGCACCTGGAGGTGATCTTGGAGGTGGCTAAGAAGTCAAAACACCTCAAGGGCACCTTCCAAAAGGCGCTAAAGGACGCAGCCAGCGCCCTTCAGAATTTGACGGCTCTTGCCGTGAGGCACTCCGTCTCTGATGAGACGAGGTTGCTCCAGAAGGAAAACTCGGCCATCCGGAGTGAGCTGGCGCAAATGCGACAGCAGATGGCTGAATTGCGTCGGGAAATGGAGGCGGAGAAACGAAGTCCGGCACCTATGGATACGACTCCGTCTCCATCCGCTAGGGTGGTCCCCTTACAACAGCGGGACCAAAATGGGGAAGATCCAGCCCTGACGGAGTTCCGACGCTCCATAGTGGCGGAGGTGGGCGCAATTTTAAACGCCCGCATCGAGGGCCTCGAAGACCGCCTCCTGCCGGCCAAGTCTCTGCGGCCACCTCTGGCCGCCGACAAGAAGGCGACCGCACCGACGCCCGCCACGGCCGCCAAACCCGGCAAGGGAAAGGGCAAGGGAAAGAAGTCCTCCCCCCCTCCTCCTGCACCTGCCACGGCTGCGCCCATCGCCGGGCCGTCTTCGGCGCCGACGCCACCGCTACCAAGCCGTGAAGGAAAGCCCGCGTCAGCCGAGCCGGCTAAGGAAACTTGGGTAGCGGTGACGAAACGAGGGAAAAAGAAACCGGCCGTCGCCACGGCTGCCCCTCCCTCGACACCGAAGAAGGCACTGTAGTGTGCGCATGTAAATGGCTTGATAAAGAATTGAGTAGTATTTCTTGGGTCAATTATTTAAGATTGGAAAGGTTATTGCAATTTTAATGACGAAATTTTGTAACATTTACGTAAAATATATTTGTTTTGTTTTATTATGCTATGATTAACTATACATACCGTTTTAATAAGGTTCAAAGTTAGATTTTATACAGAAATTTTAATAAAGATTTTTAAAATTAAAATATTACATGGACTTGTATTTGTATTGTTTGATAGTAAATATTACATGGATAAGACAATGATAAGAGATTAAGTAATAGCTATGAGCTAGTGAAAAATAAGAAAGATGAAAGAGAAAATAATGGTGATTTATGAAAAAAAAATATATATTTGTGAGTATTGAAAATTGTAGGTTTTGGAATGAAATTTTTTGTAGTATTTAAATGACGAAGGTTATGTAAAAGGTTTGTTGTTTCAAGATAGGCTTTGGTTTGAAATGGATATAGATAAAGTTAAAAATAGTTTGGTATTGTTTCGTTTGCGTAAGTTAAAGACAGGCATTCATTCTTGCACAGGATCATTTTTAACGATTTGGACTGATCACCCAATAGTTGTAATGTATTCTAATGTATTGATGGCATAGGCATGTTTGATTGTAAAGTTTTTGTTGGATATAGAAAGAATAGTGAGATATGAAATAATGAATTAATAAATATGATATTGTAAATGGTACTAAAATTAGGGGAATCATCCTTCATTCGATCATGGTGCATACGAGTTATCTCTGTGAGAATTAGTTGGAGACATTAATTAAGTCTTAAAATTGTCCCTTAAGTAAAATGTTATAAAATAAATAAAAGGTACAAGGTACAATACAGGGTGTCAGATCCTTTATTTGATCATGGTGTAGACAAGTTTCTCTCTGTGAAAATATTTGGAGATCGATGTATCTTAAAATATGCCCCTAGTATAAATAAAGCTATGCATAGCAATTATATAAATAAAATAAATGTACCAATAAATAAAATATTATTATAAAGTGCGCGCACTCGTTATAAAAGTACCATGAATATTAATCAAATAAGTCGACTATAAATAAAAATATTAAATGAATACTATGTAAAATAGATGAATAAATTATTCGTCATGCATGATTTATAATGACTTATATAATGTATATTATGTAGTACTACTAACTAGTAAACATGAGATTGTGGTTGGCCACCACATTAAAATATGTTGTATGAAGTATCCCGAAATGGAAACCTAATATAACTTAAATGGATATGACTTTGTAAGTACAAGATGTACGTATTTCCCGATAGTGACTTTAATTATAATAATAATAATTGGTACTTACTATGAAACTTTAATAAATAAAAGAAGTGTTAACTTTTAATGAAACAGTCGTCAACAACCAACAACTCGTTTAGTTTTTTTAAGAGAATATTAATTAAATATAATGTAACTGTTTATTGATGATGTTTGTATAACTTACTTTTCTGGCTACTTGACACAATTATTAAACACTGAAATTTAGAAATAACAGCAGAAATAATACATAGGTTATCTTCTTTCTGTTCTTCAAAAAGTTTTATACTAATATATCTTTTGTTTTATACTAAATAAATTTTAAGAATTATTCGACTTGAATTTTGAAAAAATTGTGTCAAGTATCCATTATAATGAAATGTACTGCTGTATAAGTACTATTTAGTTTAATTTTTTTTTCTTTTTTTAAACACTATTTTAACTTTTTTTTTTGATGTAATAAAAAAAAGTTTAAAAAAAAACGGTGGAGGTGTAGTGTGCGCGTCACCTACATATATTTACACGCACACTCACTTCCTCCAATAGTATATAAGTGACAATATTAATAATAAACAGGCTCTTAGATCGCAGTCAGTCTTTCATTAAACGCTCTCCCAACGCCCATCACTGCAGCACCACGCAAAACCGCGGCAAAAAAACCGCGAAAGTTGGTGGCCCCGAAAACTTCGGCGGTGGTTCTCACCCTCTCCACGGAGTCCGTGAAGAAGGGTGTCACCTACGGGTCGCTCATAGAGAGGGCCCGTGGGGTCATCATCCCCGCCGAACTCGGCATCATGTCGGTGCGGTCACGGCAGACGGCAGCGGGGGCCCGCATGTTCGAATTTGAGGGCCCCCAAAACAACGAAAAGGCCGACCTCTTCGCGGCCAAACTAAAGGAGGTGGTGGCGGAAGCGGCGACAGTCGTCCGCCCTGTCAAAAAATCTGAACTCCGGATAACAGGGCTGGACGACTCTATCACGTCGCAGGAAGTCGCCGCCGCCGTTGCCGCGAAGGGAGGGTGCAGCGCTGAGCAGGTCCGGGTCGGTGCCATTCGCCCAGGCCCTGGTGGTGCGGGATGCACCGTAGTGCACTGCCCCGTCGCCGCAGCTAGGACACTGGCAGATGCCGGGCGCATAATCGTCGGGTGGAGCTCTTGCCACGTTCGCGTGATCGAGCCCCGCCCGATGAGGTGCTTCCGGTGCATGGGAATCGGCCACACCAAGCCGCTTTGCCCCTCTCAGGTGATCCGCGAGGATCTATGCTTCCGCTGCGGCAGGAAAGGCCATGACCGGGCCACTTGCACAGCGGAACCGAGATGTGCCGTCTGCACATCAGCCGGTAGACCCGCAGGCCATGTAATGGGGGGGAAGAAATGTAACCCCCCCCCAACGAGAGGCAAGGCGGCACCGAGGCCTACGCCTGGGACGCCCAGAACCGGCCAGGTAGCTGGTGCGCCGGAGGAGGTTATGTCGGACTAATGGCTTTGGGTCCCAAGTCATTGCTCCAGGCGAACCTTATGAGGTCTGCCAGAGCACAGGACCTTTTCTCCCAGGCTCTGGCGGAGTATCACATCGACGTCGCCGTCGTCTCAGAGCCGTACCTGATACCAGACCGACCGAACTGGTTGGGGAGTCGGGACGGCCTCGCGGCGATAACCTCCTCCGGCGGCTTACCCCTCTCACTCCTCGAGAGGGGTGCCGAGTTCGTGGCGGCCTCGTGGGGTGGATTAGCGATTTTCGGAGTTTATTTCTCCCCTAATCGCCCACTCCACGAGTTCGAGGCCTTTCTACAGGCTTTGTCGGCCGCGTTACGGCGTGTTGCTCCCCGTCAGATCATTCTGATGGGGGACTTCAACGCCAAGTCCGTCGCATGGGGTGGTCGTGCGACGGACTGCCGCGGTCGAGCCATGGAAGCCATGGCGATGGCGACAGGTTTGTCCCTGCTGAACAGGGGCAGGACACACACGTGCGTGCGACGGCGGGGCGGGTCAGTGGTGGACCTTACGTTCGCCTCTCCTGCCGTTGCAGCTCGCACGAATAACTGGCGCGTCCTGTCGGTGGAGACTGGGTCCGACCACCGGTATATCCGGTTTGAGTTGGACTCAGTCTCCACCCATCGCCCCACGTCGACCGCCATGCCGGGGTCAAGACCGCGCTGGGCGCTGGCCCGGCTTGACCGAGACATGGCGCACGAATCCGCGCTTGTTCAGGACTGGTTCTGTCCCCCCTTGACGGGTACGGACGTAGATGGCTCCGCCTCCCAGCTCCGCTAAGTTTTGACGGAGGTGTGCGACGCGTCGATGCCGAGATCTCTTCCCCCTCCTCGTCGCAACTCGGTCTTCTGGTGGTCGGCAGAAATTGCAGACCTGCGCTCCGCCTGCACTGCTGCACGGCGGGCGTATACCAGGAGCCGAAGGCGCAGAATCCGCGATCAGGAGAGGGAAGACATCCTATACGCCGGGTACCTGGAGGCGAAGAAGCGCCTCCAGATAGCAATCGCCGTCGCGAAGGATGAAGCCCGGGTGGCGATGCTGGAGAGTCTGGACAGGGACCCGTGGGGGAGACCGTATCGGGCTGCGCGTAACAAGCTGCGCGCCCATGGTCCCCCACTCACCCAGACCCTCGAGCCAGCGATGGTGGAAGCGGTGGTCGGTGCGTTGTTCCCCGGTTCTGACCCGGACTTCGTGCCGCCGTCGATGACTCGGCCGGATCCTGCTGAGGACCCGGCTGACTCCTTTCCACCAGTCTCGGGGGCGGAGGTGCAGGCTGCTGCGGAGCGCGCCTCCGGAATAAAAAGACGGCACCAGGACCGGACGGTGTGCCCGCTCGTGTGTTGTTCATCGCGGCGGGTCACCTGGAGGAGAAACTTCGGGAACTTTTCGACAGCTGTCTCGCTGTCGGAAAGTTCCCGACGGTGTGGAAGGAGGGCGCCCTCTGCCTCCTCGCCAAGCCGGGCCGGCCGATGGACTCTCCATCAGCCTATCGGCCGATTGTGTTGCTGGACGAGGCGGGGAAACTCTTTGAGAGGATTCTCGTAACCCGCATCGTCCGGCACTTGGCGACTACCGGCCCTGATCTGGCTGAGGCCCATCTGGGCAGACCGTCTGAGTCGGGACAACGTGTCTCAGCTCAGGCGGCCCCAGCGAGTCATCGCGCAGAGGGCGGCCCGCTGCTACTCCACAGTGGCGGGCGCAGTGGCGTGTGCCCTGGCTGGGACCGCCATGGGAGCTCGAAGCCAGAGTCCTAGCCTGGACATACGCACGACGGTCGGAGCAGCGTTCTCGGGGAGAGCGTGGCTCCCCAGAGGAGGAGCGCGCTTTCGAGCGCCAGACCCGAGAGCTGCTGATTCGGGCCTGGACCGGGGTCCTAAACTCTTCGGAGTCGGGTCGAGCCACCCTCGATGCCCTGACCCCGGTCCTGACCCGATGGATAGACAGACGGCACGGCTCCCTCACCTACCGTCTGGTGCAGGTCCTCACCGGACACGGGTGCTTCGGCGCCTATCTGCACCGGATCGGTCGGGAGGAGACCGCTGCGTGCCACGAGTGCGGCGCTGCGGAGGACACAGCTCAACACACCCTTGAGTCATGCCCAGCGTGGGAGTCGCATCGCCGCACTCTGGTCGCGGAGATCGGCCAGGACCTCTCCCTCCCCGGCGTGGTGGAGGCCATGCTCGGGAGTGACAGAGCCTGGAAGGCCGTCACCTCCTTCTGCGAGGACGTTATCTCACAGAAGGAGGCAGCGGAAAGGGTGCGGGAGGAGGATCCTCTTGCCGCCCCGATCCGTAGGCGACGAACGGGGCGGAGACGGCGGCGTTATAACCACCTGATCCCCCCTGGTGGAGGCCAGCCAGCGTTGGGTACGGGGGTACCCGCGCCGGCCTTGCACGCGCCCCCACCGCCGCCTGACGGGAATGGCCGCACACTCCGGGCCATTCCCGTTGCCCGCCCTCTCGGGGTGGGCTTGCCGAGCCTGCTACGGCGGGCAATCACCGACGGGGCAGCGGTAGTATCCGACCGGCTTCCCGCAGCCCCGTCCGCCACTCGTGAGTCGTCGAGCGAGTCGTCGCCGTCCGATTTCTCGGACGACGACGACTGGCTCGAGACGGCTCATGAGCTGCCAGGTGACTGACGGAGTGTCGTTGGTTTTTAGTGGGTATAGGCGCCTGAGCCCGAGTCCCACATAACTCGCCGTCACCCCCGGGCGGCGAGTATGCGTAACGCATTTTCCAACGTAAAAAAAAAAAAAAAGGTTAGTTCATTCTCACCTCGTGCATGAGGACATGCACGACGTCAGGATGGACGAATGTTAGGTTTTGTAAAAATATTGTGATTTTTACCGAATTTAAAGTCATGATTTATTTAAATTATTCTATTTCCGAACGAAATGCGAATTTATTTCACTGGCAACACCGAGCGGTAACGGTGGGGTGAGCGACAAGATGGCGAATTCGAGTCGCTTTTTGGCAGGACCTCGTCGTGAGCAGTCTAACCTGTAAGTACCTGTGATTATTTATTCGAGTAGGTGTGTGATGTATCCTAGTAGTCTGATAATGTTAGAAACGTTCTCTGTATAATTCGTGGAAGTGTACCCGTAATTTTTAGTGATTATTAAGGCAGCAAATAAATGTAATCGTGTGCTGTTTTCAATAAAGGTGATTTAATGATTTAAAGTGTGTTTTATTAAATAAATAAATAAACTTAATAATAATTCCTTATTTTCGCGGCGTTTACATGAGATAAAAATTACCTTTGAAACCTAGAAAGATAGAGTGTAGAATATTGAATTTGGATAGCAACATAAATCCTGGTACGCATTGGGTGGCCTTTGTAAAGCGACATAATTACGTAGAATATTATTATAGTTTTGGTCATTTAAAACCACCATTAGAATTTATCAAATATATGCATGCTTTTCCTATTACAATTATGTTCGGCATCAAGCTTACGGTACTACTAACTGTGGTCATTTGTGTCTTAGTTTTTTTTTTAAAATATTGGAAAAAGTATTTAAATAATGAAGAAAATAAATAAATGTGGCAGTATAAAAATGTCTTTCACTGTGTCTATAACTGAGATGGGAGCCTCGTTGACAACAAACCATTCCCCAATATTGGATCTACGAGGAGAATATGAATGCGGTCTTTTGTATTTCTCAACTTTTAACTCTATTCCCAATGTCGATGAACGAAACAACAAGTTTTATTACGGTGAAAATGAGTGAACATCAGAATGGCGGTCTGATAGCTCCAAATCGTGATGTTTTTGTCTAAAAGCAATGAACTGGGAACGTTCTAAATGTTCCGTACACTTTGATCCTTAGTACCTCAGTGATACAAGAGTAATTAGGAAAAGTTTGTCACCCGCCATCCTGATTTCAGGTTGGCGGGTGCATTTTAAATTCAAACAATTAGAGAATCATTTCAGTGTGCAAGGTCCTCCTTATCAATGAACTAAGTGATTTTAATAAAGCATTAACGGGCACACTGCGTAATAAATGAGTTTTTTGAAAATTAAGATTCGACTTAGCGCCTGTTAATTTTTCATAGCAATGTCACAAACTGGTAATGCGAATCTATTGATAGTTGAAGGGTGTTT
>OY757262.1:13007369-13149669 GCA_963584085.1 Pyrausta aurata | reverse complement strand
AGTAGAGTTCTGTGTCATGTGACCCAAATCTATATATTCCTGCATAAATTGATGATAATCATGTTTGGTTTTTTCATCATTTTGCAGTTTTCTTTCTAAAGACAAAAACCTGCGTTTTGCTGGCATGTATGAATCGCCAAGGGTATTTGGTGATTGTTTAAGGGGAATTTTTACGACAAAACGGCCTTCATGATCTCGCTTTGTGGTATTTTTAAAGATTGACTCGCATTTGTATTCGTCCTTTGACATTGAATGACTAGAAGAGATGGAATCTAACTCCCAAAATTTACTAAGTTGTGATTCTATAGCATTACTAAAGTGACAATGATTTGTGTTATTTAAAGTGGAAATTTGAAGCATGCTACCAGACATGATCCAGCCGAGCTTTGTTTCACGTAACACAGGCTGATTTTTTCCTAATGTAATGGAATTGGAACCCAGGATATTCCAGAAGACTTGAGCCCCTAATAGTATGTCTACTACTGCAGGTATATTGAAGGAAGGGTCGGCTAATTGAAGACCGGTAGGTATGGGTATGTGTTCCCTATGTATGAAGGTTGAAGGTAAAGATGATGTGATGTGAGGCAAAATGTAACAATCTATGTTCGTCTTATAGCTTCCGTTGCAAGATTGGAAAGTTAATGAGCAAGAATTAGTGCTAAATGAAACCTGACTATTGATGCCGGTGATTGTGGAGCTCGCAGTATGACGCGACAGACCCAGTTTCTCACAGAGTTCGGAAGTCACGAAGTTGGACGTGCTGCCGCTGTCTAGAAGAGCGCGAGCGTCGTGGACTCGCCCGTCCTTGCCCACCACTTTCACCATGGCTGTGGAAAGTAACATGTGGCAAGTCTTAGTGGGTGTTGAAGATAAATTATGATATGCACTTGTTGATAAAACTATGTTTTCAACGTCTGTAGTTGTGGTATGAGATGATTTATCTTTATCTAAATCTTTGTGAAGAAGAGTGTTATGCTTTAAGTTACAATATTTGCAGTGAGTAAGTCTGCATTGCTTACTTTGATGACACATAGGTTGACATATTCGCAACCTTTGTGTTGCGTGTGTCAACATCTAATGCACGAAATGATTGGCAAATAAATAGGTGATGATCTTGTTTACACAGTGGGCATGTAAGTTTCCGAGAACCACTCGTATTGTTTTCGGCAACTATTGCAAATGACCTTGATTTTTGAGTGGGTGTGTCAAGAATGCTTTTACTACTTGATTTATTACTATGCAATGTCTCTAATAACTCCGCCCTGTTATTTAAAAAGGTGCAGAATTGTTTTAAAGTTGGCTGTTCAGTTAATGTATTTTTAAATTCTTCCCACTGTCTATTACTAATGAAATCTAATTTTTTTGCCATCATAAAAATTATCAAAATGTCCCATTGGTCTGTAGGTTGTCCCAGACCGCTAAGGGCACGCAAATTTTTATTAGTTACGTCTATAAGATTGCGTAATGATTTTGATGAATCTTTTTGAACTTGTTCTACGTTGAATAGTGCTTGGATATGATTTGTAATGAGTATTTTATTGTTATCATATCTCTCAGTTAAAAGTTGCCAAGCTATTTTGTAATTGCAAGCGGTAAATTCAAGACTTTGAATAACTGCAGACGCACTGCCTTTAAGAGACGCGCGTAGATAATGAAATTTACTGATTTCGTTAATTCTGTCATTGTTATGAATAAGTGAAATATACATATCTCGGAATTCGAGCCAGTGCTGAAAATCTCCGTCAAAAGAAGGTGGGTTTATGTCCGGAAGGCGGAAGAAGTCCCGCTTTGCACTAGAGCCCGCCTCAGGGTCCTCATCAGGGCTCGACGGGGCCTCCAGCACGCTGCGCGCGTATGAAGAATCCGCGAAGTAAATATTCTCGAACTGTTCCCGTTCTCCGAATTCTTTCTCGGTGTCTTCCGACAGCGCTTCGATTTCAGTCTGTAATTTGTTAAAGTCTACGTAAGCATCATCGATCGTTTTAAGTCTGTTTTTAAGCTCGATTTTATGAGGATGGGATAGTGTTTTATAGCTTTTAATGATATTTATGAAGTTTGTGAAATGAGTCAGTTTAGCTTTTAAGCTGCTGCGCGTTCTACATAGCTTTTTAAGATCTGCCATGATTCAAAATGCCGTGAAGCTCAGTGAAGAAGAAAATTATGAAGTGCGTAATTAATTCAAATAAGTAATATAAAATGTTGTTCACGAATGAAATTGCAATAGGCAGGCGTAGATAGCTAAGGAATGCAGACCGGCGGAGCGAGAACAATAGGCTCGCCACGCGGGAACAAAGGACGACCGCGTGGTCGTGCGATAAGCATGAACTTGAAAAAATATGCAATTAAATCTTATTACGTGATATATTTACGTGATTGAAAGATGATAAATCGATGCGAATGACTTAAAGACACACTTGATGTAGATGAAATAATTAAAAGTTGGCTCAATGCGAATCTATAATTAATCCTAGTGGAAAGAAGAAGGATTAGAAGGAATATGGAACGGACTCACTAAGTATTTCCCTTTTCTTGAGACTTCGACGATGATTCGACACGTGCTCGTGTGGTCGTCCTTGTGTCACGTAGGTTATGTTCCAAGCTCGTCCGCTTCGTTCGTCAAGACGGCGTTCTCCCAGGAAGGACCAGCTGGTGGATAGCTCAGCGAAAATGGTGTACCTACTTCAGGTAGACAAATGATAACTCATAATTAGAGGAATATGTCGTTTACTATATGTATGTATTACAAGATTACAAGGCAGTGAACAATGATGCCGCGACAATAAATGTTCGATTCGCAAAGAGGGCGCTCGCGAGGCGCGCACGAGTTTATATATGGCCCCTACGGGGAGCCCCCCCCGCGCGGGGAGCCGACGCGAGTGGCGGGTGCGACCAATTGTCGATGTTTAATTAGTTTTACTTCAGAATATAAATGACGACGCGTTTGGTGTAGTGGTTAGCGCTCCTGACTATTACGCCGGCCGTCACGGGTTCGAATCCCGCAAGAGGCAAATGTTTGTGTGATAAGCACGAACATTAAATAATTTTGAACCTAAGTCGTGGATGTTATATTATTTAAGTTTTTGTGGGAGAGCCTTCATAATCGTTGTCTCATAACACAGGGAAGAAAATTCCTTACCACGAAACCAGATGGTGTGTTGTCTGGCGCATATTTAATTACTTTTTTATTTGAGGAAATTTTATAATTTTATGCATAAACTTTTGTAATTATTGAATATTAATTGAGGAGTCCAGGGAATTACAAAATCCCATGGCAAATATATAAGCTATTTATTGGTGAGATTTAGGATTCAGAAATAATTTGAAAGCCTAATTAGGTTGTTACAACATACCATAAGGCACGTCTCAAATATAGAGAAGCATTATATACTTTTTTTAACAGATTTATTAAGATAACTAGCGGCCACTCAAGACGTCCGCCCGCGTGAATTTCGGATTCCCGTAAAATATAACTATTAGACATGACGGGTCTAAACGCGAATAAAAACTTATGAGTTGCTATTACTCACTGCTCGACGTTTCGGCAATAAATAATAATAATCGTTATTGCAATGCAACGCGAAAGTTTAAAATCCCGTAAAATATTCTAACGCAGAACACATAATATTTTTGTTATAAGTAGCCAGGGGCCAGCAACCTTAATAAAGGTAAGCGCAAGCGTGCGTTGTACCTAAGCTTAAGCTGAGAGCATTATTTCGGTGCGGAGTAATTTGAAAACTGTGATAGCTTCTAAAACATTTATCGAAATCTAACGATGTAAAAGGTAATTATGTTCAGAATGAAATACAGAAGAAATACCCGTATGCATCAAAACACCTTTGATAATAGTACATTATGAAAAAAAAAGTTGTGTGTACACCATAGATCTTAACCCTTTACTTCGCATGTGCGCTATAGGGCACGTAAATTGTTCATATGAATTTCCGCATGTGCCCTTTCGGGTACGGGTGTATTCATAGAGAATTCTCACAAAGTATAATTTCATTATCTATGTTTATTTTTTTAAATTACAGCTAACTTCGTAAACGTTCATTTTAAAACGTCACATGACTATCTGTCATATCATTTTAAAACAGTATCCGTCAAAATGTCGAGGCGTCAAGAACGGAGCACGCGCATCAAGGTAAAATAATGTATATTTTTTAAATTAGTCCATTTTTGTTACATTAAATAGCAGGCATTTATTTTCAAATAAACTTTGCACAGTAATTTAAGTTTTTTTCACGAGATTTTGCTATATTTTGTCAATAATTAAGCTTTAAAGTTAAGTGTACCCTCTAGGGCACGCTGCTCACTTCGATGAAAAGTGATCACGTGCGCTACAGGGCACATTGCGAACTACGCTTAGTTTAATTCGTGTGACTTACAGGTCACTTGCTAACTTCATCGAGATCATTTCTTGAACTGTATTATGAAAATAGGGTTATTCGTATTATAATTTTTAAATCTTTTTCAAATAAATTTATCTAAAATATAAAGTTTTAAGTAAATAAAATTAATGAAGACAATTCAATACTAAATATATTTTTTTTACTTTGTTGTAGCGTATCATGGAGGCTTTAATTCCCAAAAAAGACTCTGACACCGACTCTGATTTTTCCGATAGTGATAACTATTGTACAGAAGAAAAAAATAATGATGAACCAATATTGTCCGATGACGAAATTCCCGGCTCACCAAAATGTACACAGTTCACTGTAAAGCCCTGTAAAGGCGAAAGTTTGTAAGTATGGATGTATGGATGTATGGATGTATGGATGTATGGATGTTTGTTACTCTTTCACGTAAAAACTACTGAATGGATTTGATTGAAACTTTACCACAATATAGCTTATACATCAGAATAACATATAGGCTATAATTTTTGAGGTTTCTAATGTGAGGTCGTAAAAAAACACATTTTTTGCGCTTACTAGACTAGACGGGACGAACCTGAAGTCCACGCGAACGAAGTCGCGGGCAAAAGCTAGTATGATAATAAATACGTTTTCACCCTGCAGCTCAGTACCGACACCCGCTGCTTATGAGACTATCCAGTTGCCATCAGTTAGTAATAACAGTGACAATGCATTACGAACAGACAATGATAAGCAGACCACAAATTACGATAACGATGAAAGTTTCCGAAATTCTCCATCTCTTATACCTGACGTTGACATTTTATCACCTCTGCTCCAGGATGAAAGACCCACTGACGAAAATATTGCCGGTATTCCGCCACAAGAAACAAACGAAGTAAGTCCATGCCCATTGAAATTAATTTGAAATTAATAGTGATCTTGAAATCAACATCAAACCCAGAAGGTCGAAGCGAAAAATTAAGAGATCTTTTAATACAGCAATGAAAAAACAGAGAACTACATCTCCTAAACTCACAAAATCTAACAAAAAACAATGTAAACAACAGAACATTTTTAAAACTAATAAAAAAATAACAAACAATAAAAGTCTTAACCTAAACAAAAAAATTGAACAAACTATCACATCATCATCAAAATGTAAAACAGTAAAACAAACAACAACAAATAAAGTTCCGCCGAGTAATTCCAATAAAAACAAAGCAAATAATAATTCATCAATAACAACAAAAAAATATGATTGGAAATCAGATCCCTACTTGCACGAAGTTCATAACATCAAAGAAGATATGTTTACACAACCAGAGAGTATGAAGTCACCAGTTACATATTTTAAAATGTTCTTCAGTGACCAAATTATCCAAAAAATAAGAGAACAGAGCACTTTATACGCATTTCAAAAAGATACAAAAATGCTCGAATTAACAAATCAAGATATCCAAGATTTCTTAGCCTCAATGTCCTGCGTACAGAGATTATTGGTTTGCTAAAACAAGAATAGAGAAAATAGCCGGAATTATGAACCTGAAAAAATATGAGACTATTAGACGATACTTACACTTTAACGATAATGAAAATGAAAACGAGAGTACTGACAGATATTTCAAAATACGACCACTAGTTGAAGATATAAGAGAGAACTGTAAAAACATTGAAGAGGAAAGTCGCATGTCGATCGATGAAATGATGATACCCTATAAGGGAAAGAAAGCTGGAAATCTCCGACAATACGTAAAACCTAAACCAAAAAAATGGGGATATAATTTTTTTGTACGCGCTGGAGTATCCGGTTTCGTGTACGATTTTATATTGTACGGAGGAGAAAGCACATTTCAAGGAGTTTCATTCAATAATCGAGAAAAAAACATGGGTTTAGGTGCCAAAGTCATTATAACATTATGTCGTACCATGCAGAATCCGTGTATGTCAGTCGTTTATTTTGACATTTTTTTCTCGAGCATTGAACTAATGTCGTACCTACGCGATGAATTAGGTATTTTGTCGATTGGCACATTCAGATCAAATAGACTGCCAGGGTGTGATTTGATGTCCGACAAAGTGATGAAGAAACAACCAAGAGGATCGTTTGATAGTCGAGTTTGCGAAGATCATAAAATAGTTTTGGTCAAGTGGCTGGACAACAAGCCTGTAGTGATCGGAAGCACATATGTAGGGCTCAAACCTGTAGGGACATGTAACAGATATAGCAAGGAATCCAAATCGTACACCGAGATACCCTGCCCCAAAATAATACAAGAATATAATAAACATATGGGAGGGGTGGATCTTTCTGACATGTTAATTGCTATATACCGAACATATTACAAAACGCACAAGTGGTATATGGCAATTTTTTCACAGCTACTTGATTTGTCGATCAACAATGCTTGGCTCTTGTATAGAAGAGAATATAATTTATTGAACGATGATCAAAAACACATGCCATTGAAAGAATTCAGGCTAAAAATCGCATAAGGATTACAAGCACCAAAACCATCTCCAGCAGGAATAAATCTACAGGATATTATATATTCTTCTAACAGAAATACAACAATGAGGCCTAAAGACCGACCTGCTGAAGAAATAAGGTATGATGGAACCAATCACTTTCCCCATGTCACATCTAAAGGTCGTTGCAGGGAATGTGTTTCGGGGAAAACTATTTTTATATGTACCAAATGTAACATGCGTTTGTGCATAAAAAGTGACAGAAACTGTTTTGTGAAATTCCACACTAGGAATTAAAACTAAATCGACATTCCTTTTATAAAAGTTTTATTTAGAGTTTTTTTTGTTAGTGATGTTTATTTTTGACACATAAGAGTAGTTTATTTTTAACTGACTGGCCATTAAGCAGTTTGAAATATATAAAAGGTATTTTAAGGTTGTTTAGAAGCACGTTTAAAGGTTGTTGATTGCCAAAAAAAAAGTTGATTAACTTTAGATTTTTATAATAATGTTGATCTCATCAAGAGGCTGTTTTATTTAATTTTCTAGAGATTTTGTTATGAAAAAATCCTTTACGTTTTTAATATTTTTGATCTCATAATATTATTAAGTGTTTTTGGTTTCTGTAAGTTTTCTAACCAAAACTAAAAAATGTTTTGCAATAAGGTTTTCAAATAAAGATGTTATGATTTTAAAACAAAGGGTTTAATTTTATGATTTTAAAACAAAGGGTTTAATTTTTTGCATTTTAACTGATAAATAAAAATATATCCCTGCCAGAAGCTAAGACACAATTGCAGAATAACCCGGATATACTGTATGATATATGGTAAGAGTTGTTTTAAGGGAAGTGATCGACGTGCCTTATAGGGCACTACTGATATCTCTAAAACCATAATAATAATAATATTCAAAATATATTTTTTGCCAATTCCTGAGTGCCATGAAGCCATTTCTAGTAAAAAAATTAGAGATTTTAAGATTTTCTACTTTGGTCATTTACCTAAGATTTTTCTACTCGGCGTTTTGCGAAGTTGAGGGTTAAGCTGTCACAAACTTTATTATACTTTAAAGCGGAACAATCCCGTGTCATACTTGGTTTTTGTGTATCTCTCAAAAGGAATATTTTGCCTCGTTTACGTTGATATACTTCATTGTTGCAACATTATTTATTGATGTACTGCTTTATAAGTCGTGTCGTAATGTTTTATAGTTTAAAGTATTTCTCAATAAATGAGCTATCTAGATTTTTCAAATCAGCCCAGTTATAGTCATTGTGCAAAAAAAAAACAATCAAACAAACTATTCAGCTTAATTAAGTTAGTAGCAGTTATTTTAAAGAAAATAATGTGATGTGACATGTGATGTACGCTCACGAAACAAACGCAAAATCTATGCCGGTCGAAAACGTCAGCCCACATGCACAATGCATAATTTATACACAAAAAAAAAGGTGATAGTGAGTAATCCTTCGTTACGCTCTAGTATAAACTAAATCTTATTGACCAATCATTGATCTGCACTGCACACTCAAATTACTAATAACCAACCTAAGATCGACTGATGAAGTCGTGGACATCGCGTCCTTTTCACATTTAAAAAAAAAACTATTTACTTTCTTTCACCTGTGTAACCGTATAGTTATGAAATTATTTTTTTAAGCAAATATATTTAGAATTTAAGGGTTTATGTGAGATTCTTGTCGAATTGTAGGTAAACTGAGTCTTCATAAGAATTTCGGATTCGTGCTGGTGTATGAGTAAATTGTTGAGACTTGTATACCTTCGCTAGCTCTGGCGAGTGTGTGTGTTTTTATTTTAATTATTTAACTTTTAGTTTTCAATCATGATCACAATGCAATCGACTGTAGTGGGAAAACGACTGCTATCATGCATTTAATTGAAGTTCTCATGTAAGTGGCTAAATGAAGTCTTAATGAGAATAAAAGTCTGTAAATTCCATACCGATAACATGAGTTGGCTACTCCCTGGTTAGATCGATAAAATTTATGTTTTCAAACAAAAGGTTTGATTCATAACTATATTGATTATGAGAGGCTCAGTTGAATGTGATTGGTTCACATTCATGCGGATTTAGGCTGATGTGTCTTCATGAGAGTCTCGGATTCGTGACGGTATATTGTCGTAGATTTCGTGAATGCTGGCTCATAACAAAATATGCATATTTTGGTCGATATTAATAAGTTGAGGTTGTGAATAGAATTTTACTTGAATTTAATTACTTTGATAAAATAGCTCTTTTAAAAAGATGATGTATATAAGGGAAGTGGAAGGCCATCAATGTTTAAATCCCTCAGACATAATAATATTACACCACATTTATGCCTACTTAATATAGTTAAGAAAAAACATAATAATATTTTATTTATTTCAGAAAAAACTTGTTATTTAAGAGACATCCCTGGTCTCATATTTGAAAGGACAACCCTGGTCCTATTATTTAAGAGACCACCCTGGTCTCATAACTGAAATGACAACTCTGGTCCTATTATTTTAGAGACAATCCTGGTCTCATAACTAAAAGGACAACCCTGGTCCTATTATATTAGAGACAACCCTGGTCTCATAACTGAAAGGACAACCCTGGTCCTATAATTTTAGAGACATCCCAGGTCTCGTATTGTAAAGAACATCCCTGGTCCTATGATTGTGAATTGTACCGACTTCTAATTAATGTTTAACATGTTTTCTGTATTATTTGTTTATGGAATGCAATAAAGGATATTTATTATATTGGACATCCCTGGTCCTGTAAACTTAAATACTAGTAAGTGAATACTGAGTAAAATAATATAATACAAATACTATTTTATGGAACTTTACGAATGACAATTCATTTGAATAATTTTGTCATGTAATATTATATTTTAAAAAAAAACGAATACTTGTATGTGTGCTATTTTCCTTTGCATTTACTGCTTTCATTGTTATGTTTGAATTGTATTATTAACCCAAATAATACAAAAAATACTCATAATCATGAGGTCATGTAAAAAAAAAAGAAGGAACAAAACTTGTTTGTTAAAAATAGTTATTACTTTCGACTAATTTGGATTTGAAATGTAAACTGATAAATTGTTAGTGACTTGATAAAAACCACATGTCTTTTCTGTTTTGATAACTAAGCTGTCCTTTATATAGGCCAGTAGTATAATCTGGGATTTAAGAGGAACAACTAAACAAATTTTAAAAAACTTTAAACAAATTTGTAAATTTACTATTTTTGTGTGCAATAAAGAGTTATCTATCTATCTATCTATCTAACTATGGAATTGCTGTAGAAACATGCTCAGGTTTTCTTTCTAGTACAATACTACTACATAAGTCTCTTAAAGTAATCTAATTGATTGATTGTATACTACTACATAAGTATCCTATAGTAATCTCATTGATTGTAACCTGCTATATTTTTCTTATAAAAATAATAATAAAATAATAATACAATGGAATAAGTTAGCGTACGAGGTCATACGCTATGAAGGATGGCCGACTGTCATCAATTTATCATATTTCTACATCATTTACATTAAGAGTTAGTCAATTGATTGATACAGATTGAACTGACACTTCAGATGGCGCCACTGTTATAGATGGGCGGGTGGGTAGAAATCCGGTGGATATTTATCCAATTTATTCCCACCCGGTAGGTAAAAATTGATTTTTACCTAATTTACCTGGGTGTTTATTAAGAATGCGGGGTATTTATTAAATTTACGTTGAATACTCATTGTTTTGAGCATCAGTTGGCTGTGTATGAATACCTAGACCTACAATATGATTAGAAATATCGTTTATGCTATACAGTCAGTCATCATATTCACTTAAAATCATAAATTAAGTATATTATTCGTTTCATCATAATCGGATAATGTTGAGTAGTATGAACAACCGTTTTAGTTAAATGAGTATAACTTACAAAAGGACAGAAGAAGAGAAAGAAAAAAGGAGTTATATCAACTTTGCAATATTTCACTTGATGACGGGGGTACTTGAGCGGTGACAGCACTCAATATAAATCTGCATCTCGTCGTTTTTTTTTTGTATTGCACCAGTATTTGAGTTTAATATATTTTGAACACGTATAACACTTTGACATATCATTCCTTAATTGCTAAAGCATTCTTATATTATAAGTATTACATAACAATAAATGCACTCTACGCGATTTTTGTAATATTTGTAACTCAATGTTTGACAGTACTACCTTAAATCCGTCGTCGGTCGAGAAGTTGTCAAAATAGTAATTACAAAGACACTACGCGCAGTGACATTTCATTCAAAACTGGCAAGTTATAGCCAACGGCGATAGAACTGCTGCGCACGTGGCAATCCCAGGTAGATAAAAAGATAAAGGAACAGGTTGGAAAGGTATTGTTTTTGTTTGTATACTTATCGCTTGTGTGACTATGGCCATTGTGTGATCGTAGAGCTGACAAGTAATAAATTTATTGAGCACTTCATTTTCTTTTTAATGTGTTAAATACTCTCGTAGTATTTCAGGATAATTCGTTGACGAGACCTTCCGTGAAACGCTTTATGGTTTACACATCGATACGTTAGGCTGCATTATTGCAGTAAATGTTGTCGATAAGCTTTCTTAAATTTCAACCACATTATATTTATATACTTATAAAATTAGTTCGTACTTAATTCATAAATCTACAAATACGCATAATGTACTGCACTGAATAAAATTTTGTCCTGTAAAACTGTTTAACCTTACACAGTCTCCCTCTTCCCCTTTGGGATTGCCAAAATGCAGGTACGCACTGTATTTGCAACAAAATGACAGTTTTTATTGGATTTAAATAAAAATATACCATTTTTATAGTTCAGTTTGTTATACTCCTTGAAAAGAAATTGAATCGCACCATAAAAGTAACAAACTTCAATAAAAATATTTCATTTAATTTTTAAAAACAGGCTTTAATTTATACCCGGTATCAATTGGAATCGGGTGGGTTAAAATAGCGTGGATTGGATATTTATCCAGTGGCTGGGTTTATATCCGGGTAGGCGCCCATCTATAGCCACTGTGCACTACTTCCTGTATTTTGACTTTGTGATTAAAAGTACGTCAATTGATTATACTGTCGTTACAGATGGCGCCACTGTTCATTATTTTGTGGGGATAAGATATTATAAATACTGGTTAAGTTAGTGGTGGGAGACAGTTCAATATCGCTTGTCAAAGTGGACGGTTGTTTCTATCATATCGGTGCGAAAGTGAATATTGTATTTTAAACAAATCGCACCTTTACAATTACAATGACGTAAGTGCAAATTCTATTCACTCGAGAAAAATGCATTTGAAACTTATTTTTTACTCTTTTCTCCATAACTTTTTTTAACAACTATATTCAAAGATAAATAATATTATGCAAATACCTGATTATATATACTTTAGCAATAGTTAAATATGAGGTATTTGTATTTTGTACTTTTATCGAAATAAATTTTCAAAATACGCGACGTCTACAGTTAAGTCATTGTTCCTCTAAAATATGTAAACAAGAATAAAAATAACGACGAACAATGACGTTAAGGTACAACATTTGCATTTTTTGATTTTTTTTTGTGTCTTGATCTTAATAATTATACTACCAAAACGAAAAAGAAATATTTAAAAGTTAGTTTATAACTTTAAAAATACGTCTGGAAATCAAAATGTTGCGTGTTACAGAGTAAAACGTTAAATGGGTGCTATTTATTGCTAAAGGTAAATAAAACAGATTATTGTACAAAATTATGTAGATATTTATTATAATGACACAAATCAACATTTATAATCTTCCGAAGACTATCTAAATACAAAATACGTAGGTAATGTTTTAAAAACTTATTTAACACCTTTGAAGAATCATAGGACAATGGACTTACTAATTAACTTTTAAGTAAATCAGTCTTTTTTGATAGTATTACAATATTCATTTAAGAACAATAACTAAACTATCCTAACTTAAACAATTATATACGTACGTTTGTACTTATTTATTTTCGTAGTACCTAATAGACATTAGACTTCATGTCAATGCACATAATGAGAAATTTACTACTATACCCTGTTTTTTTTTACAAAATATGAGATCAACCCTTCATAATCATAACTTAGGCTAATAATAAGGTACATCCTACTACAAAAAATACTTGTCAGAAAATATATTAAGCATTAGAAAATAAATTGTCTCAAAATAAAACGATACTTATAGATTCCTGTAATACTCCGCATAGTAATGAGGAACGATATTTTTTTCTTTCAATTGCAATATATCTTGTTTCTTGCGTTCAGATATTGGAATTTTAGAATTATATGCTGGTTGAAGGTATAGTTCTTCAATAGATCTGGTTGGTCTGTTTGTGCGTAATCTTCGTTGTTCAGTTAGATGAGCTTGCAGCATGTTTTCAGTTTTATACGATAGCTTATATTCAAAGATATTCTGATTCTTTGTAAATCGAACCACTTTGAGTTCGGTCAATTTGATTTGATCTCCGTTGAAATTCTTTGACAAATTTATATTTAACTCCTCTGCTAATACTTTCAGATCAAAAAAGTTGTCATAGTTCATTTCATTTACTATAAATAGGTTTCCAGACTTTTTGGCTTTTCTTATGACATTAACATACTGATCCGGAACATAAATTGGGCTGGATTTTCTTTCCTTTTTAATGCACTTTTCAATCAAAGAATGGGCAGTATCTCCTTCGTTTTTCGTATGGCCCCGAACGAGATATTTATGAGTTATAGATTTAATTTTGAGTTTCGTGACAGCATAATAATACATCGCAAGAATATACCTAAAAAAGGAATAATTTATGAACCAATGCTTTTGAACAAACTAGATAAGAAAGACAGTTACACAGTCACTTACTTGTTTTTATGCTGGCCACAGCAATTGTCCGAATAAAAAACAATGTCACAATCAGGACGTTTTGTAGCCAGTTCTTCCAAATATTTGTAAATGCAGGATCCTATTTCAATTCCCCTATGACCCATACCCTCATGCCAAAAATAGCAAGTGGTATGTTCGTTTTTCCCCTCAGTCACCTGAAAAAAATGTGTGATAATAGAGTCAAAACACCAGAAAAAACATGTCAATAAGAAACATATATAACAATAGAAATTTACCGTAAAATTATAGCAATTCAGTCGAGTTTTATAAAAGAACGCTGAAGAATCTCCGACTGGACAGGGTAATACTGCTTGCAAATCGTAGGTGGCAACGAATAAATCACTATTATTCATATCTCTTTGTTTTTCAAGGCGACTAAAACTTTTTTCTTCCAGGTGTGATTTATAATCGGCTTCAAGTAGCGGTTTTACTTCAGTAGGTGCGTTTATATAACCAACACAAACGTCGCATTGATCTTTTTTCGGCACGAAAAACCCAATATTAAACTGTGTATTAAATATGTACAGATATGCAGCGTATGGTGCGGTTGGTAAATTACTTTCCCTTCTCAAGTTCTCATAGTTCCTGTGCATTTCTGACACCGATAATCCACCATCAACATATTCTCTACTAGTGTTGGCTCTCAAATAATGACTTTCGATTTTTGGTATCGATTGTATATGATCTATTATTGATTGTCTTACTTCTTCGGGCAGATTGGAATGGATCTTATGGCTCCCTCTTTTATCTTGTGGAGCAGTACCCAGGTCTTCATTTTTGGCGTGTATCACGGTGCGAAGTGTTCTCTCAGCAATATCTAATGTATTTAAAAGAAATGTTTTGCAAACTCGTTTTTCTACTCCATTTATAATAAAGTAATATGCTGTATTTGGAGTTCTAGACTCTGCAGGTTGTATATTTTGCACGTCAACTTTTATGCGTCTGTATGCAACTTTCAGTGGTTTAACACGAGAAAAATCTCTTTGCCGCTGTAAGTTACCTAATTCCCAATATCTGTCAAAAATAGCTTGTCTTTCTTCATCTGAAAATTTATTGGCACAAGAAAGTCTGCACTTAAATGAACATGGGGGACCCATGCATTTTTCACTCACGATCTTGCCTGTTCTAGAAATATACTCTTCTCCCGTATTTTTTTGTTGCTTTGCACGATTTCTTATCCAATTATTTGGATTTCTGGAACGTTTTTTTGCTTTTTTTTTGTTCTCAGAAATTGTGTCGTGAGTCGTGATTGACTCTTCAGGAGCAGGAACACTGGTTTCATGTTCATCTTCCGAGCTAGACGAAGAAGAAGATGAAGAAGAACCACTTGTACTAGAGGAACTGTCTTCACTTTTGCTACCGTCTCTGTTATTCGATGACGATGGCTTAAACTCATCTCCAGAATCGGTTCCAGAAAAGTCACCTGTCACAGAACCAGATGTATTATGTGAATCCGTAACTTCTTGGATTATGGACCCAGACTTTTCCGATTTTGGTTGATTTAATGAGCCATTTTCCTCAGAACAACCACTATCTTTAGCCAATCTAACTAATTTAGCTCCCCGGGACTCCATTATATAACCTAAAACGCAATAACAAGTTATGAAATCTTAGACGAACAACGACCTAATTGTAAAAACAAATTATGAAATTTAGACGAACAACGACCTAATTGTAATAAGCGTCATTGTTCTTATAAATATTTACATTTTTGTTTGCAAAAATGACATAAATACATTTGAGTCAATGTTCTTCCTTAAAAAGTAAAAAAAAATGGCCTAATTACCTTAGCGTCGTTGTAGCACCATGAAGCAACTAACTCGTCCCGCTCCTCGCGAGCAACTGACCAATCAGGCGTTGTTGCTTTCAAGTCTCGCTCAATTTGACATTGACGCTACTTCCATCTAGCGGCATTTATTGAAATTACAAAAGAGTCAATGTTCCTTACGATAGTTGGACACTTTTAACGGCGTTTTTTTTTCCTAACTCATTTTATCGGTATTTTGCACTTACGTCGTTGTAATTCTAAAGGTACGAAATAGTGATGATTTAAAGGAGAATATAAGGAGCTAAAAAGTGAGTAACCGTGTTTTTATTTCCCTGTTTAGTAAATCTCTCAATATTAAGCTTGCCGTATCAAAGTAACATAAGTGATACGCTTACATAAAAATACTGTAATATTAACTAATTTTATAAATCTTCGTAAAAGGAGACATTTTTATCTTGTATGGAGGATGGGCCCACCATAAATTGTGACGTCTAGTAATGAAACATATATTAATTTGTTCCTTATAATGTCTTATAAACATTAACAATATTAGTATTTCTTTATCTAACGGGAATATTTCAAAATTCATCATAACTTAAATCCACACACTTGCCAGTTGACGCACATTTTCAGTCGTTTCTGATAATCACAGTCGTTGAAATCTCACTGCACAGTTACACAACAACGGTTTAGTAGAATGGGTGCCGTACTTGATGCTTTTGGCTTCTATTTTTCAGTAAAAATCCGGAGAAAACAAACACTCAATTCAAAACAAACCAAAACAAACGGAAGGTGACGGAAAACCAAACGCCAAACGAAAAGTGTGACCAAAGACACTTCAGCCATTCCTGTCAATGTCAGTGATAACTGTCAGAGTTGCTATCCGTTCCACGGCTTTACTAGATAACAGTTTTATGCAAAAATCTTAAAAAAGCAATTAAAATATTTTATTCGGAGATTCCAATTGCTTAAAATAAATAAAAGTAGAAAAACGTGATCTAAACAAAATCACGTACTTCAAATATTTTTTTTTCAAATTGTTTTTATATTGACCAGACCGTCGTTCCTTTACACGTATTTGTAAAGGAGGAATGGCGTGATGAAAAATAGTCAATACAACGCATCTTTTAGTTCGATTTTATTATTCCGGTTTCGTCTAAACGTTATCTTTCGTCTTATTGTCTAAAAAAATAAGTTATTAATTTAGGATGCAATGTCATTATTAGACGCTACAAGTTGCTACTGGGCCCAAAAAAATGTCTCCTTTAAACGACATTTTAGGACAAAAATGCCACTAACTAGAGAGGAAAAACTAGAAAAAAAGAAGTTAGCCGAGAAAAGAAGAAGAGAAATGCTTTTTAAACATAATGAAGAGTTCAAGTATTATTTCCTATCTAAACAATGAAACCGACAAAAACTCGAGCGACTCTGAATATACATTTTTTCAATATAATCAATAAAGCCTTACCACTTACTTACTTTTACTTAAAACTTTATTTATAAATGTTTGTTTTAGATTTTTAAGTAAACGATTGAGATAGTAAAAACACTGATTATGTTTCTAAACAATTACTGATTGTGTTCCAAATAAATGATTGATTATGTTCCTAACAAAAGCTGATTAACATAAGACAAAGTGTTACTATTCTGAATGTTAATATTTGTGTTAAAGTTATGTTTGTATAATCCCTAACAACTGATAAATAATCTTGAACTGATTCTAATAAAAAAACTATTGTAAACCATTGAACTACTATTACTACGCATGGAACTGACATCCCGAACAAACTACGGGCGCAAAAAGTTGATGGTCACAGACCATCAACGTATGCGCGGCATCACAGTCACTCACTCCCGCTCGTAGCGTTAACCAATGTGACATTTTGTCAATTAATTTGACAAAAATGCCGTCTTGCGTTTTAAAAACATGTAAAAATAAAACCAACAGAAATCAAAAAGATACCGGCGTTACTTGCCATCGATAAAAAATTAAAATGTTAGCTTAAACCAGCGTAAAGATTTTTCAAAATGTCATACATTTTTGGTATGAAATTGCCGCAATTTTACATGAAAATCAAAGATTATAAAAAGTGACACGCACAGAATGGAAAAGTAGATAGGTTATAAATAGAGGATAGAAAATGCGATGTTGTGATATTTCTTATAAGCTGTTTTACATTGGTAGTTGTATTTTTCTCGAATTATTTCGTATTCCAAATTAAAATGAAAAAAAAATTGTGAAAAAAATATAAATATCATTCGAAGTGTTTGACCTACAGATTTTATTTATTAAACTTTTATTTCTTTAGCGTTTTTAAATAACTATTGATCTAAGTAAGTAACGATTAAACATTTTGATAAAATAATAATCATTCAATACAATTAAGTTAAGTAGGCACAAAAGTCTGTCACTTCTGCGGTTTGATACTCAACATTCAAAATTTATGGAACACGTCAGTCTGTTGACAGTTCTCGTCAAAAAAATGCGCACATTTTTTGCTTGGCATAGCGTCTCTATACGTAGTAGTAACAGCTCACTGTTGTAAACTACCATTTTTTAGGGTTCCGTAGCCGAATGGCAAAAAACGGAACCCTTATAGTTAGTCTAGTCTGTCCGTCCGTATGTCACAGCCACTTTATTCTGAAACTATAAGCATCACATAGCTGAAACTTGGTAAGTAGGTGTATCTTGTTCACCGCTTTTCGATTCAGATACAAAAAGTAAGAAAAAATAATATTTAAGGGGGGGCTCCCATACATGAAACTAAAACCAAAAAAATTTTTTTTACTCAAACCTATGCGTGAGGGGTGTCTATGGATAGGTCTTTAAAAATGATGTTGAGGTTCCTAAAACCATTTTTTCTAAAAGTGTAAGGTTTGAGATATAGACGCTTCCGAAGTGGTAAAATGGGCGTCCCCCCCATCTAACTTTTGAACTAAGAAAGTGAAAATTTTGAAAAAAAAATATGATGTAGATCTCAACAAAAACTTTCAACGAAAATTGATTTGAAGGAGATCGAACCAGTAGTTTTTGAGATATTGCACATTTTTATCAACCGCAAAAATAACTTTGTCTTTCATACAAACACTATGAAAAACAAAGTTATTTTTGCTGTCACAATATATTGTGATGTTTTCGTTAAGTGAAAGTAAGTGAACCCTGAATTCAGTTAAGGGTGGCACGGAACCCTCAGTGCGCGGGTCCGACACGCACTTAACCGGTTTTTTGCCTTATTACATATTCTAGAAGGTTAAAATTTGAAATATCATATGTCAAAACATTTGTTTTCAGACATGTCAAATTATTTTCAAAAATAAAATAAAAAAATGTTAATATTAATTTATTTTAATATTATTTTAATCAAATTTTTAATGTTAAGCAATACGTAAAAGTATTGATTTTCTCTATTTCAAGTAAAGTATAGCAATACAATTTTTTTTCTTATTGTTTTCTATCGGAAGGTAATTGTACAACCCTTTGATGCGATCAAATGTGCCGTAAAATTATATACGTAAAACTAAAATCTTGTTAAAAATTTTCAATTCATATTGAAAAAATACATTACACCGGTAATTGAAGTTATCGATATCGATCGACCTAAAATATCGACTTTTACCACAACGTAGTATTGTGACATTAAAGAATGAACGTAGCGGAATGATGATTGATGTTTCCACAGCTAACAGCTCTGTGATTGGTAGTTGGTTTTACGTACTAATCACACCAATCATAGAGCTCCCAGCGGAAAGTGTGATTGGTTGGTTGATATCGATGCGTTGATTCATTGATTGGTGCTTTTGGCACTGCAGCAACAACGCCGTACCGCCCACCGGCGACACAGGTTCTCATAGAAACGAACTGTCAGAACGTTTCTAACCTTATTTATCTATTCAGTGCTTAAACTCGTCTTTATACGAACTTTTATATAAAAAGGAAAAAGGTGTTTCGTTGTTAAACTTCAAAACCTTTATATCGTTCCAGGTCACGCTGTTTTTCTGTTCATCAACATTAAAATTATATCCCCACTCTTCTTGCAACTGTTTAATATCATAGAATGAATCATAAGTCATACTATGGATTATAAAGGGTTTACCACTTTTCTTAGCCCTTTTGATAGCATCTATATATTGCGTGGGGGAGTAAATTGGCCCAGTTTTCAAGTCCCTCACTATTTGGGTAATTGAAAACTTCATAAAAATTGCGGTATGTACCATATTCCCGATTCTTTTCTGTCTGGATTTCCTGGAAATCTCTAAATAGATCAGCTATACTTTTACCACTGCAAATGTACTCTTTAGATGTAGCCTCCCTCAAATAATGAGACTCAATGCGTGGGATACTATTTATGAAGTTCTTAGTATCATTTAGTAACTATTCATTAATAGTGGGTTGGTGTCGATGCTTTTTCCTCTTTGATCAGCAGAAACATAGCCATTGCTGTTTTTTTCTGATACGGTTCGAAGCATTTTTGCACTTATATCAAACGTATTCATGAAAAATGTCTTACAAACTCTGACTCGACGTTCATTAACTTTTATATGAAACGCCTTATTTGGTGCTCTCGGGTGTTCGGCGTTGGTGTATTTGTATTTTGGCGCGACAATTGTTACACAGGCTGCAATAAACAAGCGCTGAAGATGTAAGTCTCCTAACTTCCAAAATGATTTGAAATGTTCGAGCCGCTGAGTGTCGTCAATGTTTTCTCGACATTTTAATCTACATTTTTCGGAGCAGGGTGGTTTAATCGATCGAGCAGGAACGATTTTATTGGTGTGAACCATAGTGTAACTTTCTCCCATGTTTCTAAGCACTTTTTGCTTATTTTGCTTCCACTTAGTTGGGTCAGCTTTACGTTTCTTAGTTTTGGGAATGATGTTATCGTTACTATTAGAAGCAGAATGAATACTTGTTGTCGATGATGTGCTAGAGGAACGAGACCTGTTCTGATTCCTTTCTATTCTAAATGAAGGATCGTCATCACTTATGTCAGCATCACTCTCGTCACTGTTTATTGGTGAAATGTGATAAGATGCTAGTGTTCCGCGAAGTGAAGATGATGCAGGTTCAGATTGGGACTGAGCTATCAATATTGAAGGTGAACTATTTTGAGAACGATTGTGTTCTATTGGCTTAACTGGAGAGCTACTTCGACTGGATGAACTCGAACTCGAAGAATCACTAGAACTTGAACTTGAAGAATCACTAGAACTTGAACTACTAGAAGAACTACTTGCGATTGGGGCATTCATTTCAGCTATTGGTTGTAAAACGATTCTGTCCTGATTTGGGTCAACTTGATTTAAAATTTCTGCTGGTTTTGAATTAATCTGTGAATAGAGAAAGTGTTTTTTGAGTAGGCATACTCATAAAAACTGTAAAACGATGTACATACCAACTAATATTACATAGTAAGTGGCAACTGAAATTCTACTCTATAACACTTTTAAGATGTATTTAGTTTAATAAGTAGGTACCTACATTTTCAAAATGGGTGTGATCCTGAATGTCTTCAACTGGTTGAGCTTTAAAACAGCCGTTTTGTTGTTTTATATCTGACGTCGAACCCGTATTCTCTGACTCGATCTGTAGATTCATTTAAATTTTAAAACATTATAAGTAACATAGTTGACTTTAAAAGGTACCTAGTTATGTTTGATTTTGTACAAAGTTAGAGTTGAACACAGAATAATAATTATAATTTTACAATAGGTACAGTACCTACAATATTTTTTGAAACTTCCTAATAGGGGATGTTTGTTTACCTGAGCATTATGACTTTCAGAACGCGCCAAAAGGTTAATAATTTTTTGAGCTCGTGACTCCATATTCCTGTAAAATAAGAACAGGTACCAAGTTAAGTAGCAAGCTAATTTAATAACTTTTATTTTATTTTATTTTACACTTTATATTGAGCTATATCCCAATGAAACGTGGTAATGAACACCGTTTATGTAATATAAAGATTCAACCAGAATTGTAAACTTGATATTTATTTCGTTATTGTATTATATAGATTAAATTTGAGTTATACAAAATAATATTCTAATATTTTTGCAGTATACAGGCACTTTTTGAATTTTACCTCTTTTTTTACTGTTTTTTCCTAATATAAGGAACTAACTATGAAAGTTTCCGTCTAATTGGAAGATAAAAATCAATGCTTACCCATAATTTCCGTAATAGACCGGCACAAACACAATTGAATAACTGCACGAGCGGTCCTCCTTCCTCAACTACAGACACGACACTAAATTGCTCCTTGTATCGCGGAAACCGAAACGCTTCACTCGGAAATGTGAAAGAGACACAAATAGTTTTCGCGGCTCCACAGTATGCTCTGACTCTTTCTGTCAAGAGCATCGTGTAGGCGTTTTTGTTATGTGCCCATATATTATAAAAAGGCGAAATCACTAAGTTTTGAGATGTGCCCCTATAGTAGGAAAGCTGCGATATGTATGAATAGCACTCCCGTTGGCAGTAGTAAGTACATAATTCATTGGAGGTCTACGTTCACGGAGAAAACTACGTGGCAGTACGCAGACATCAGAGCCAGTATCAATGAAAAATCGGATCTTAGATTTTTTATCCGTGACAAAAAGGCGGCTGACGGAGGATTGGCAGTCATTCGCCGCGTTTACTGACTGCCCTTGGAGTTTTACGATTTAAATTTACAAGGTGCAACACACTTACGTGCTTTTTCAGCGAAATTGTCATGGTACTGGGACACACCTGGGGTCGTACTCTGCGTAGGTCGACGCAAGCGCAGATCCAGCTCTCCAAAAAGGTTGTGGGCACACTATGGTTTTTCAATGATGATCAAACCAAGAACATAATAAAAATTTGCGAAGCAACCGCGCTACTATATTCAATTCAGTTTTCGACTCTTATCAAAACGAAAAATATGACCAAATTTACAGCGCGAGCGAAGCGAGCGCGCTACAATTTTGCTCACGAATCACGACGCTTTTCTTTGCTTGCTTTCATCAAAAAACGAGATATTTGTTTAGGATGCTTCATAATTTAGTAAAATGTCAAAAAGTTTCTACCATGCACTTAGTAAATTGCGATTAGGGTTGTGGGCATGCCCACAGTGCCCACAACGGTGTATCCGCGCATGGGTCGACGTCGGCTATTACTTTGTGAACGAGGCTTCCCTTGCTTGGATGGAGTTTGACTGTGGCCACGTCCACGGTTCAATTGAGAGATCTGTTGAGAAATCTTCGATTTAATAAGAGAACAAATTTCTAGGTTAGCATACATAGCTTCCATATTCAAATTCAAATTCAAATTGTTTTATTTGCAGTATTTCATAGAAGTTGAAGATGTGCTGGCGACGCTAAAAGTATCTCCTCCAGCACTAGAATGGTTTTCATCGTATTTGCGTGGTCGCCAGCAAAGAATTAAGACTCCTAACGCCATTTCTGACTGGTATAACTTATCATCTGGTGTGCCACAGGGTGGCATAATTTCTCCCTTGCTCTTTTCTATTTTCATAAATCTCATCACCCTCAACCTTCGCTGCTCGTATCATCTGTATGCTGATGATTTGCAACTATATGTGCAAACTGATGTTGCTGAACTATCTGCTGCAATTCAACTCATGAACGATAATTTAAATTATATTTCATCCTGGTCACACAACTTCGGAATCTCTGTTAACCCTTCAAAGTGTCAGGCTATAATTGTAGGCAGTCCGGGACTTGTCTCTAGATTTAATCTCATGGATCTGGATCCAATAGTGTACGAAGGTACTACAATACCTTACTCTACTAGTGTCAAGAACTTGGGCCTGATTATTGACTCCAGGCTTAGCTGGACTGTTCACGTAGCTGTGGTCAGCCGTAAGGTGATCATCTGTCTGAGAAGTCTCTACCGCTTAAAATTCTTTCTCCCATTTAAGACGAAGCTTTTACTTATGCAAACTCTTGTTATTCCTTTAATTGACTACGCAGACTCCTGCTGTACTAACCTCACTGAAGCCCTTATCGATAAGCTTGAACGTCTCCTCAACAATTGCATCAGATTTATCTTCGGCCTCCGCAAGTACGACCATGTCTCCAGTTTTAGAGCACAGCTTAACTGGCTCACTATCCGCCAGCGTAGACACTCTCGAATCCTTTGCATTCTACATGCCATTCTTAATAACCCCTCTTCACCTTCTTATCTTAAAGATATGTTCCCGTTTTTATACCAAACTCACGATCGATCTTTCCGTTCCTTCAACAATCTCCGGCTAGGCACGCTGGCTCACCGATCCACGTACGTCTCCAAGTCGTTTACAGTGACGGCAACACGACTGTGGAACTCTCTGCCTTTGGATGTCAGGAGGACCGAGTCGAAGTTATCGTTCAAGAGCAAAGTCCGACAATTCCTCAAAGAATAGATAATTGCATAATATTTGTATATATGTATATTTATATATAATTTATGTATTTTGTGTAAGTTTAAGTATGTTTATAGAATATATGTTATTGCAGTAGTTTATGTAGTTTTCTTGGGGTGTAGTAGAGGTTTTGGTCTGTCTGTCGGTCAGCGCTGCTTTAATGGGCGCGACAGTCTGATTCGACAAGTCTTTACAACTCTCTGCTAGTGGCTCCAAGAAGTTGTGAAGTGTACACAGCGGCCACACCCTGGCAAACCACGTTGACCCGTGGGCTAAACCTAGCAGAGGGGGCTGTTACTCTGTTGCAGTTACAACCGGCTGATTCCCCGGAAAAACACTAAAGTCTGCGCCGGCACGGGAGGCGGGCACCGTCGATAGGCAAACGCTACCGGCAACCGTGGCGGCGTAGCACGGCTTTGCAATACGTCGAAAGGGCACATGTTGGAATCTTGTAAAAACGTGTGGCCAATTGCTGCATCCCTCATTTCCCGTCAGTCGTATTGGCCATCCGATCCACTGGCACCAGGAGACGAGGGACGAGAGAGTGGATCTGTACCAGCGCAACTACTTGTCCACTAAAGTAATCTCACGCGCAGATGACTCTTGCTATCACTATGGATTACGAGCTTCCAAAAGCCCTACGGCGATGGAGAGATGGTGGTGGGGTCTCGGTCTTCGATGTGTCCGGGCCTTAGTTGTCTCTCTGCACGTAGGCGGTCAGACGAGAGTGGTCGCTCTGGGACTCGACAGAGGCGGGAGGACTGGTTCGGCAGCACGTCTGATGACAATGCAGCCCTATTTAGGATCGCTCTGCATTCCCCAATCCGGGGAGGGGCCTAGAAAAGGTGGCCTAAACATAGTCCGTCTCAATCATAACGCTAAGGGGCAAACAGCGGTCACTTAGTCATCGACTTCTCGCGGTCGAAAGAACATAAATAAAATTAAACAAAACCTTATTATAGCAACCTGGAACGTCCGAACCTTAAGAGATGACGAACGTAACTTATGCCCAGAGCGTAAAACTGCTCTTATAGCCCGTGAACTGTCACGCTACAACATCGATGTCGCAGCAATAAGTGAAACACACCTTCATGAAAGCGGAGAGCTCTGTGAACAACTAGGCGGCTATACGTATTACTGGAGCGGAAAACCTGCGTCTGAAAAGGCGGCAAGTGGGGTGGGATTTGCTATCAAAAACAACATTGCAAATAAACTTCAAGAATTTCCCATAGGAATAAATGATCGCATTATAACATTACGGCTTCCTTTACCAACTGGAAAGCACGTCCACCTAATAAGTGTATACGCACCCACCATGACGTCTTCTGACGACGTAAAAGCCTGTTTCTACCAGGAGCTGCGCCATGTCCTTGAAAGAGTTCCCCAGAATGATAAGATTGTCTTGCTAGGTGATTTCAACGCTCGTGTTGGCACGGAGTACTGCGCCTGGGAGGGAGTACTTGGTCGCCATGGTGTTGGCAAGTGTAACACTAATGGCACAGACCTCTTAACATTATGCTCCGAATTCGACCTATGCCTCACCAATACGTTCTTCCGTTTGCCACAAAAATATAAAACCTCGTGGATGCATCCGAGGTCGAAGCACTGGCACCTCCTAGACTACATAATCGTTCGCAAAAAAGACCTCAGCGACGTCCTGATCACCAGAGCTATGAGGGGTGCCCAAGGCTGGACTGACCATAGACTTATAAGAGCGAAGTTCCGCATTAAACTCAAAACTCCACGAAGAGCTGAACACAGCAGGCCAAAACTAGCATACACCAAACTGACCAACTCAAAAGATCTACGCACTACCCTTGATAATGAGTTTGGTGCTGAGCCCTTTGATATACCCAATGTCGCGATAAATGAAGCATGGCAACTGTACTCAGCGAGGCTTTCGCAATGCGCTAAACAAGTCATAGGAAAACTGCCGAAAAAAAACCAGGATTGGTTCGACTGTTCAGAGGCAGAAATCCAAAAACTTGCAGATGAGCATAGGCGCGCTTTGCGACATCCCAGGGCTGACAATAAATTACTGCATCTGCAATTCAAAACCAAAGTGCGTGAGCTAAAAGACCTTTGGTGGTCCAAAAAAGCGGCGGAATTACAGCAACTGGCCGACTCTAGTCAAACTGGCAGATTCTTTGAAGGCATTCAGGCTGTCTTTGGACCACAAACTAGGAAAGTAGCTCCTATCTATTCGCGCAATCGAGATCATCGCCTCACGGAAGAGAGTAAAGTTCTTTCTCGCTGGGCGGAACACTTTAGTGAAGTTCTCAATCCCACAAACACACAAATTGATATCCCCTACATCCAGACTCTCGTAGATCGGCCTGTGGAAGAGAAACTTGCACATCCGCCCACCCATGAGGAGTTCATTAAGGCCATCAAAAAACTTAAAAATGCCAAAACACCAGGCACTGATGGCTTACCAGCGGAAGTATACAAGTATAGTGGGCCAAACATTCGCAGCAGACTTTTTGATCTGATATTAAAGATCTGGGAAACAGAGATTGTGCCACAAGAATGGAAAGATGCCTCTATATGCAAACTATATAAAGGCAAAGGAGACGTAGCTGACTGCAGCTCGTACAGGGGGATCTCGCTTCTTTCCGTGGCTGGCAAAATACTGGCGCACATAATTAACACCCGTCTAAGCACCCTTGCCGAAGAAGTTCTGCCGGAGAGCCAATGTGGCTTTAGACCAAGGAGAGGAACCGTAGACGCTATATTCGTAGTCAATCAGGTACAGGAGAAGAGTCTCGAACAGAATCGCCCTCTTTTCATGTGTTTTGTAGATCTTGAAAAAGCGTTCGACCGTGTCCCTCGGTCTGCCCTCTGGTTGGTCTTAAAAAAAGCTGGTTGTCCCACAAAATTCGTAAACCTGATCAGACAGTTTCACGATGACATGTCAGCCAAGGTTCAGCATAACAATGAATTTTCGGACCCCTTCCCGGTAACAAGTGGCGTGAAGCAAGGCTGTGTCATGGCCCCAACCCTGTTTGCTCTGTACTTTTCTGCGGTAATGGCCGACGCACTAAAAAGCTGTAATGCAGGCATCAAGCTCAATGTACGGTCAGATAAAGGTGTATTTGATATCACTCGTTTCAGGGCAAAAAATAAAGTACTAAAGACCGCTGTACTTGAAGTCCTCTATGCCGACGATGTCTGCATAATGGCAGACAGTCTCGAAAATCTTCAGAGCTGTATGAACTCTCTGAGAAAATCGTGCTGTAGATTTGGCTTAGTAATAAGCGTAGCCAAAACCCAAGTTCTCAAGCAACCACCTAGAGGCTGCCATGCTGATGAAACCCAAATCTATTTGGGAGACACAGCGCTGGAAGAAGTCAACAACTTCAAATACTTGGGTAGCCAAATCCGAAGCGACAACAGCCTCTCATCGGAGATTCCATCACGTATAGCCAGAGCCGCTGCTACCTTCGGCAAACTGAACCATCGAGTTTGGAAGTCGCATGATCTGAAGCTACAGACAAAGCTGTCTGTATACAAGGCGATAGTTCTCCCCATACTCACTTACGCCGCGGAGACCTGGTGTCTATATAAGGGAGACATCAAGAAACTTGATACGTTTCACATGCGATGTCTGCGCTGTATTCTACGCATAAGGTGGCATGATCATGTGACCAATGCCGAGGTGCTGCGTCGCTCTGGTATGACCGGCATAGAGGCTCTTCTGATTAAAAGCCAACTAAGATGGAGTGGCCATGTCAGCCGCATGAATAACTGCAGACTCCCGAAATCCATTTTCTATTCCGAGCTATCCCACGGGAAACGGAGTTACGGGGGACAGTACCTGCGGTACAAGGACGTTTTGAAACGCCACCTTAAGGCTTGTGACATCTCACCGGGTCATTGGGAGGAGCTGGCAGGAATGAGACCGGAATGGCGCAATGCAGTCAAAAAAGGTGTAGCTTCTTTTGAAGAAGCTCGGCTTAACCACCTGGACCTAAAGCGCCATATACGGAAAACTCGGCCAAAGCCCTCCTATACATACACGGTTAATGAACACGGACAGCTTCACTGCGCGCAATGCAACCGAACTTTTCAGTCCAAATTCGGTTTCGCAAGTCATCAGCGAGCCCATAACAGAAAACTACACCAATCTTAAATCACCAAATACGATTGCAAGGGTCGCCGTCGTCGGATACGACGAGGAGGACTATATATATTATGTAGTTTTATTTTTTACTATACATTTCAGTTAATTGTTGCTTTTTTATTTCTTATCTGTTTATTATTTTCGCTGCACCCATTGCCATCTCTCTGCATGACCTAAAGGTTTGACTGGCAGAGAATGCTTTTAGCATTAAGTCCACCTTTATACACTATGATTTGTGCAATAAAGTCTTCAAATAAAAAAATAAAAATAAAAAATAAAAGGGCGTGCTGCGACTTGTTTAACAAAATTGCAAGCTTCACAGCTAACATGGTCCCAAATAAAAGAACTTCTTCTTGCCAAGTTTGCAAGGCCCATGCTAGCGCAAGATTACTTCGACGATATACTCAGATTTCAAGTCGGCCCCAAGGAGACTGCGTGTGAGGCAGCCATGCGTCTCTGGAGTCTTGTAGAACGCATACCGCGCACCGAGATGGCTGAGGATATAATGGCAGGTTTCGTAGCTTCCATACTATGTCAGAAGGACGGAACTATTCGGAGGGAACTACATGCTCATAGCGCGACAACAAGAGCTCAACTTTTTAGAATACTCAACGGAATTTCGTTAAAAAGAAGACACGATGGAAACGACTCCGTTAACGACATTGAAGCCAAAAGGACCCGACTCACGGAACCACGTTTTTCTGGTTCATGTCATCATTGCGGAATACAAGGACACCGAGTAATCGACTGCCGCAAACGACGTAATGATCATGGCGTAGCGGCGAAGACGTCTGAGCAGCTAACGAAGATTCCTGAGAGGACGCGTCCCACAACTTGCTTCGTGTGCTTCGATGTGTGTTCTTGTGTGCTTCGAAAAGGAGGCGGTGTACCAGCGGCGACCAAGGAGGTTCATGTCTGCGAGCCCAAGTCAACAAGGAGCACGTTAACAACATCATCTGGTGAGCCCGTTTCCTTTCTTTTTGATAGTGGATCCGCTTGCTCGCTCGTGACTCGTAGCCTTGCTAGAAAGTTTCCGGGTACCATGCACAATAATGTAGTTTTCCTCACTGGCATTGGTAAAGAAGATGTGAAATGTGTATCGCAGGTCTTTAGTCTCGTCAATATACAGGGTATATCAGTGTCATTGTTGTTTCACATCGTACCCGATGATACTATAACAGAACCAGTTCTTATAGGAAGGGATTTGCTAGAAAACAATATTCACGTTCAAATTAATAGCGGTCAAATTACGTTTTCTTTGTGCAAGTAAGTAAATTTTACCGAAAATAGTGATCTCTTGGACCTCTCTAATTTAGACACTGATTTACAAGGCGAAGACAAATCGCTCTAGTTAAAATCTTGCACAAATATAGTGACTCTTTCATCGATGGTATACCGACTCGACGTGTTACGACCGGTACCGTACGCATAGACCCTATATACCCTAATAAAATTGTACAAAGGCGTCCCTATAGATTATCCCCTGCAGAAAAAGAAGTTGTTAAAGATATCGTAGAAGATCTTTTAGAAGCTGGCGTTATTCGCGAAAGTAGCTCACCATTCGCCAGTCCTATCCTGCTTGTAAAAAAAAAGGATGGCACGGATAGAATGTGCGTGGACTATAGGGAGCTAAATACCAACACACGTCCGGAACATTTTCCTCTTCCTAGGATAGACGAACAAATAGATCGACTTCATGGTGCTCACTATTTCTCGTCATTGGACATGGCCTCAGGGTACCATCAAATTTTGGTGGACCCTGAAAGTGACAGTATAGCCCGAACAGCTTTTATGACTCCTGACGGGCAATATGAGTACCTAGCCATGCCTTTTGGGTTAAGAAATGCAGCTTCCGTGTACCAGCGGTCCATTAACAAGGCCCTAGGTCCCCTCAAAGATACTGTAGCCCTAGCATGCATGGATGACGTTTTGTGTTATTCGAGTGACGTCATTCAGGGTCTAGAACGTCTTGATTTAACCCTCAAAGCACTCTCAGAAGCCGGTTTTTCATTAAACATAAAGAAGTGTAAATTCATGAAAACTCAGGTTGATTATCTAGGCTCTGTCATTAAGTCAGGTGAAGTTGGTCCGAACCCCAAGAAAGTACAAGTAAAAGTAAAAAGTCAAAAGTCAAAAGTCGTTTATTTTTGCATATAGACCCACTGGGGGCACTTATACACGTCCCAATATAGACCCTACCACAGCTTCGGGACAATTGTGGGCTAGTGCTGAGAAGAAGCTGCGCAAGAAACTCAGTCACTATTGTCAATGCCTCTTTTCAAAAGTTTTACAATGTTTGTGGTTATCATGCAAGTCCATACATTATTATCTTTTAAATAATCATCTACTTTATAATACCCTTTCGTCATTAGGGTTTCTTTAATAACAATTTTAAATTTAGTAATCGGTAAGTCAACAATGTATTCTGGTAGTTTATTGAAAAATTTTATACATTTCCCCATGAAAGAATTACCAACCTTTCGAAGCCTGAATTGTGGAATAGCAAGCTTATCCTTATTCCTAGTATTATATTTGTGTATATCACTTTTTTTCGTAAATGAATCTAAATTTTTGCGTACATACATTAAATTTTCATAAATATACTGAGAGGCTACAGTTAATATTCTAATTTCTCGAAACACCTCTTTTAAGGAATCTTGAGGTTTAAGACTATAAATAGCACGCACTGCCCTTTTTTGTAATACAAAAATTGATTCTATATCAGCAGCTGAGCCCCACAATAAAATTCCGTAGGACATCAAGCTATGGAAATAACTAAAATAAACTAACCTAGCTGTTTCTACATCAGTTAAACGCCTAATCTTCCTTACAGCAAAAGCAGCCGAGCTTAGTTTCCTTGACAAGGTCTGTATATGAGGACCCCATTGTAGTTTCGAGTCTAAAGTGATACCCAAGAATATTGTGGAGTCAATGGTATCAAGGGATTTGTCTTTGATCTTAACCTGAGTTGGTGCCTGTCGGACGTTAGGCATCGTAAACTTAACGCATTTTGTTTTACTTCCATTAAGAAGTAGGTTATTAACAGTAAACCAATGTAGTACTTGTGAAAGAGTATTGTTTACATCGTCAAAATTACCTTTACCTCTTGGAATTTTAAATATCAACGAAGTATCATCTGCAAACAATACTATGTCACAAAGATTCCCTACAAAGTGCGGGAGGTCATTTATATATATTAAAAATAAGAGAGGTCCCAATATAGATCCCTGTGGCACACCCATTGTTAGAGGTGCCCCAGAAGACTCAGTTCCATTAACACATACTTTTTGCGTTCTACTTGAGAGATAAGAATTAATTAAGCTTAATGAGTTCAATGATGCCCCATAGTGACGTATTTTTTTCAATAATGTCTCATGATCTACACAATCAAATGCTTTGGATAGATCACAGAAGATACCCAAAGCATCATGCCTATTATCATACGCATTAAATACATGTGTTAAGAGAGCAACTCCTGCATCTGTAGTGCTTCTACCTTTAGTAAAACCAAATTGTTTATTATGAAATAACTTGTTTAATGAAAAGTGTGCTAAAAGTTGATTGAATATAACTTTTTCAAATATTTTACTCAAGACTGGCAGAATTGATATTGGCCTGAAGTTGGAGGGGTCATTTTTGTCACCTGATTTAAAAAGTGGTATTATTTTACTAATCTTCATTAAACTAGGAAACAGGCCGTCATCAATACATTGGTTAAAAATTATGGCCAGTTGAGGAGCTATTGTGTCGATAATTGACTTAATAATATGCACAGATAGTCCCCACAAATCCTCAGTTTTTTCATGTTCAATTCTAGAAATGTTTTTATTATTACTTTGGTTAACGCGCTGATTCCAAAAACGGCTACGCAAGTCAGGCAGTTTTTGGGTCTGGCCCCTTATTTCGGGCGGTTCATACCAAATTACACGCACGTTGTGGGGCCCCTTTACCCGCTTACTAAGCTAAAAGGTCCCATAAAATGGACCGAAGCTCATAATGAGATTCATAAAAAAAAATCGTTAAAATACTCACTTCCGAACCAGTGCTCACAATATTTGACCGAGACGCCCCTATTGAGCTCCACACGGACGCCAGTTCGGAAGGATATGGAGCTATATTAATTCAAAGAAAAGATAATGTACCGCACGTCGTGTCTTATTTCAGCCGTCGAACGACCGACACGGAATCGAGATATCATTCCTATGAACTAGAAACCCTGGCGGTCGTTCGAGCGGTAGAAAATTTTCGGCATTATCTATTCGAACAACATTTCACAGTCTTCACTGACTGCAACTCCCTCAAAGCGTCCAAAGCTAAGACTGATCTCACCCCACGTGTCCATCGTTGGTGGGCATTCCTGCAAGCGTATGATTTTGACATAGTTCACAAACAGGGGACTAGCATGGAACACGCTGATTACCTGTCTAGGAACTTGCCTATCACGGAATCCGAGTCTATATCCGAACGGTCACAGGTAGATACCGTCGAATTAGAAAACAATTCCAATAAGAAAACCAAAAATGTCAATTTCGTTGAATTACACCATGGTTAGCTTTCGGTCGAACAAAAGCGCGACAACGAAATTACAGACCTCATCGCTAAACATAACAACGGAGAACTCTCAGAAGCAATCGCTCATACATACGACGTTAGGCAGGGCATACTATATAGGAAAGTCGAACGAAATAAAAGCACATTTTGGCTACCCATTGTACCCAGATCTCTTACGTGGACTCTAATCAATCATGTACATTCAGAAATCATGCATCTTGGCGCGAAAAAGACCTTAGATAAATTGTACGAACAGTATTGGTTCCCCCAAATGGCTAAACAAGTGCGCATGTTCATTAACTCGTGCATTATTTGCAAGGCTTCTAAAGGTTGTTCGGGGGCCCAACAAGTCAGACTGCATCCTATACCAAAAGATTCTACACCATGGCACACCATCCATATTGACATGACAGGCAAGCTCAGCGGTAAAAGCGACAGAAAAGAATATTCTTCTGTCATCATTGACGCATTTACCAAATATGTCCTGCTTGAGTATACCTGCTCTCTTGATGCTGCTAGTGCAGTCAGAGCTCTAAAAAAAGCAGTTAGTCTTTTTGGTGCATCGTTACAGATCAAGGTCGGTGCTATATAAGCGCAGACTTCAAAAAGTTCTGCGCTGACCACAACATAGAGCTGCATTTTATCGCAACCGGCTCCAGTAGGGCGAACGGCCAGGTGGAGCGAGTAATGCGCACCTTAAAAAGTTTACTTACCATTATAGAAAACGACCCTAATATAACTTGGCGTGATGAACTTCCTGAAGTCCAACTAGCATTGAATAGCACACGGTTACGAGTAACGGGTTATACTCCAACGGAATTAATGTTCGGTATACGTGCTCAGTCTCTAGGTATATCCCGGTTAGCCTCACATGTGCAACCTGATAAACGGCTAGATCTGGAAGAAGTACGAAACATCGCTGCCGAAAACATCAACAGAGCTGCTTGCTCTGAAGTAGAACGTTTTAATCGAGGCCGTGCCACTGTAAAGCCTTTTTCTACCGGTGACTACGTTTTTATAAAATCTAGCGAGCGAAATCAGACCAAACTGCATAGAAAGTTTAGGGGTCCGTTTAGGATTACCCGCGTTTTGGAGAATGATCGATACGAGCTGCGTAATATTGACGGGTCTAACCGAACCTATAAGTACGCTCACGAGAACTTACGTGCAGTACTCAGAGGCTACGATGGCTTAGTTGACATAGCTAATTCCTTAACCAATTACGAGGAAGAGGCCGAGACGGCGGATCAAGGTCAAGAAGAGATGGAGAGGGTTTCGTCTGATGATGATAGTGAAACGTGCTCTATTGACGGCTCGCGTACATGTTCCGCCAGTTCCAGAACCCTCTCTGCCTCTGAACAAGATTAATGAAACTGAATACGTAAGTAACTTTCGTTCGTAGTTTTGTTAGATACCGTGCAGTAGGTCAAGGGACTGGCTTATGCAGGTCGATGTTCTGAGGGCTTGACTGCACGGGGAGCTGATAACTGGTCGAGAGACTGGCTTACAATGGTCGATGTCCATGATCACGTCATTAAGGCCTATGAGAGGCGCGGTAACTGGTCGAAAGGACGCTGAAGGGTTGTCCGGTCCATGTCACCATATAAGGTGGTGGCTGGTCGAAAGGACGCTCGGGTTCAGTTGTCCGGTCCAGTGAGTTACTTGTGTCTTTGTATGTGTGTCTCACCTGTAGACCCTGTAGTCTGTAGTGTTAAGTTGCAATGTTTCTGACATGTCAGGGATGGACGAGCGTGAAATGGGGTTTCTACCACGTGTGTCTTTTTTCTTGCAGATTAACCAAATGACGACGAGGGCTGGACACGAGGAGTCGCACGAGGACGTGCGAATGTCAGTCTGGCCGTGACGGCGCATCGATTATTTGAGAGCGGGGGGCGAGATGGTTTTGCCCCCTTCTGACGCAACGCCGGGCGCTGGCGCGCGCGGACAGTCGAGCGGCAGCCTCCACGACGGTTACACCATACTGCATTGCGCTCGTACGTCACGTGTTCGGCGGAGTGTCGTTGATTTTTGATTAATTAGGATATCGCGTATGTAATTGTAATTACATTTCGTTAAACCAGTAAAGTTTTTCTTAATCAATGTGAAAGTGCATGTGATTTTCCTCGCCCGATAACCCACGTCCCACGCCTACACCCACATCTGCGATTATTCTACAATGGACTCGCAAAACCCAGAAAACGGGCCCGATCCTTCGCATCCTGGCCACGTGCCTATAAGTATAATTAAATGAATTTTAGTAGGATTTTCACGTTATTATATTATTTGATAGTCAAAATAAAAATGAAAATATCATTAACTAGGAAATCAATGTTTTAGAACATAAAACAATCGTACAATCCTCTTAATGATTATTAGTATTTAAAACCTATAAAATAATTTGTTTTTAATTTTACACGTCGTTGGTGTTAGGCTAACAGAGGTAATTTTTTTTGTTATTTTATTTTTAATTTTATTGGTTATAAAAACCGGCCAAGTGCGAGTCGGACTCGCGCACGAAGGGTTCCGTATCTACTAAGTATTTGAGCACTTTTGTTGCCTGTGTATGTCCTGTAAAACATTATTAAGATTGCCTTTTAAATTTTAAGGTTTTGATTCCTTTTAAATATCAAAATATCCATAATTATGAGACAAAACTGGTTATATCTTCTGATGGCGCAGATGTGCAATTTTGTTTTTTTTACAGCTAAAAAAGACAATTAATATCAATATTTCACTACAATTAAAGTTTCATATCTTAACGCGGTATGGAGGTAAATGTTTTTAACGCAAAAATTTACATGGAAATGATTTTGCTATAAGTTTATGGACTACAACTCCGTAATTTGTTTAGTACTTATCATTCATCATATATGATAGTGCTGTGAATTTTTCACGTATCTTCCTACTACCGTTTAGTTGGGAGAGAGTGGGGACATAGGACTCTAACAAAAATTAGCCTTTTAAAACTAAATGTTACGGAAACAGGTCACTTTATCGAAAAGTGATGATAGAAAACTCATAGTCATTTTAAAAGACCTCTTTAACGATACCCAACACGATGTTTTTGGCAAGAGAAAAAAAAACATTCTCATGTTACGTTACATGTTTTAGAGGTACCTAGAAAAATAATAATTTATAAATTGTATTTTACCACTTTGGCGAAGAGATTAGAATATACACTCATGCCGAATTACAGTTCTCTACCACCTCAGGTCTCTGCGCTGGACTGCAGACAGACGGATATAGCAAAACTATAAGGGTTCCTTGTTGGACTACGGAACCCTAAAAACGAATAATCATGTTTTGTTTTCCGTACAATGATAATAAATAATTGCAATTTGGTTCTTGTTTATTTCTTGAAAAAGAGCCTTTTTTACAGATTATCGAGATAAAACGATTTATAGAATAATATTCGAGACACTTCCATACAAAAGTGAAACGTTGCAAGTGCTTTTTTAAGCAAAAATGTATTATTTATATTTTAAATTAGTAAAATGAAGTAAACAGAAAAATCACACTTTTTTTGTTTATTTTAAATATGTAAAACACTCTATAATATAAAGGACAAAAGAAGAATACCATGAAAACACAAAAACTTAAATATCTCAGTTTCACCTCAGTGTGGGTTGAAACGTTTCTATAGAACTACGTCCAATTAATAATTTGCAAAGCGGAAAGAATTCTAAAAATAGATCGCGCGTAAGTAGGATGGGACAGTCTCGTGTCGATACGTGTACGAGGTAGTTGTTTACTCCTTGCATAGAAGAGTATTATATTGTGCGTGCGATTGCCGGCCGCCGGGCGCGCCGAACCGGTTTGCTACGCGGCGGATTGCTATGTAGCTTCGTCTACGCGCCAGCTGTTTGTTTACGTTCGTAATTATAATGGACGAGATAAGTACTCATATAGAATGCAGCGAGGACATTATAAGATTAAATTGCAGCCCTATTTTGGAGATAAATAAATCGACGTCGGAATTACAACAATATGAAGAAGAAATCACGCAGGAGGGAAATGAATTAGTAGGCCAAAGCAAAAGACATAGGGACGAGGAGGAAAATGAATGGACGGTAGTGAAGAGAAAACAAAAGATGGTTAAAGTCAGTAATGATAACATTGAGGTGTATATTTCCAGTAATGAGAAACTACCAAAGCAATTTGCCTTAGCAAAGGCATTTAAAGAAGCCGGAATTGAAGATATAACTAAAGTTAAATACATAAATCCTTACAAAGTACGTTTGGATATTGCAAATGAGATGAGCGTAAATAAGTTAGAGACGAGTAAAACTTTGAGCGAAAAAGGATGGAGGATTCAAAAGGCAATGGAAAAAAGCACTTCAAATGGAGTTATTCGGGACGTTGACATGGAGTTAACGGATGAAGACATACAGAAGAGCATCTCCTGCCCTAATAACGCAGAGTTGGTGTCTATTAATAGATTACAACGACGTAATATTACAGGAAACGGATGGGTTCCTAGCGAATCAATACAACTTTGCTTCAAAGGATCATATTTACCAGCGTATGTCTATGTCGAGGGTATGAGAGTAAAAGTTGATCCATACGTGTTTCCTGTGTCACAATGTTCTCGATGCTGGAGACTTGGCCATACCATCAAAAAATGCCCATATAATAAAGTAGTTTGCCCTAAATGCGGTGGAAATCATGAAAACTGTAACACGGACATCTACAAATGTGTAAATTGTAACGGGAATCATATATCCTTGTCTAGAAATTGTCCAACCTATCAGCGAGAGAAAAAACTGAGAGGACTTATGGCAGAATTCAACTGCACTTATAGAAAGGCTCTCTCAATTCTGGTGACTCCCGACTCACCAGTACCTGATGACAACAAAAAAGATGTCAGACTACCTGTTTTTACTACGGCAACTCCCCAAGACAAGTCAACCACGTGCACTCCTGCTCGCGAAAACTTCTCAGCTACGTTTGCCCAAGCAGTGAAGACAGAAGCGATTGTACACAGCGAACCGGAGCCGAAGAGTAACCCGCGTCCAAAGAAAATACGCCGACAACCTACGAAAAGGACCGTGTCACCTGAACGCCCTAGCAGTCCTATAGAGTCAAGAAATAGATACCAGGCAGAAGGCATACCATGCCCCCAAAAGGAAGTAAGCTTTAGTGAACTGCTAAGTAGACTGAGAGAAATTATATTCCTAAGAAGTGAACCTATACAAAATAAGATAAAAAATACTATAAATTGATGTGTAGAATGGCTAATTTTAGTTGTAGTAGATAATATCTCCGACTGGCCAATTTTAAAACTAATACTAGATTATTTACATGGAGAGTAGTCCAAAAAACCAAGTAAGAATAAACATTATGCAATGGAATTGTCAAAGTCTCAAACCCAAACTGTTAGCTTTAGAACAAATACTGTTCGGAGAGGGGATACATATTGCTGTGCTGAGTGAAACGTGGTTGCAGGAGGATAGCCCCTTGCAAATAAATAGTTACAATATACATCGTAAAGATCGTTTTGATGCTTATGGCGGACTAGCGATTATTACCCACAAATCTATAATGTGCCGATTAAATAATATTCAAAGTGTAAATTCGGGCATAGAACTACTACATTTAAAAATTAACAACTGTATAGACATTGAAAATATTATATCTGTTTACTGCCCTTCTTCAGTGCGTACTTCTGCTAGCGACTGGGACTATATTTTATCTATTGCCAATAGGAAGACACTGATACTTGGGGACTTTAATGCCCATCATACAACTTGGTCAGTGAAAACAGATACAAGAGGTGTCCAGATATTTGATAGCTTGACAGATAACTCATTAGTAACATTAAATAATGGCGCTCCGACACGCATAAGACTAGTTGAAAATAGACTACAGAAATCTGCTCCGGACATTTCTATATCGTCTGCAGATATTGCTGTTAATTTTGAATGGACCACCTTAAATGAAACACTAGGTAGCGACCACCTAATGATAATAATATCTACAGTAGTTTCAACTAATAATGTAAGTATATCTAAAAAGAACTTTAAGAAAGCTGATTGGGATAAGTACAAAGAATCGCTTCATAATGAATTCATATCTGTAGCATTGCCTCAACAAGATCTACAAGAAGCGTATGATTTGTTCATAGGATATTGTAGGAGATGAGGGAATGACCACCCCAGCGTGGCTATATAAGCCGGAGCGTGCCAGCGCTCGGGCCTATTTCGCCGCCAGCCGTCGTCGTGTTCGGAGCTCTCTGAATTTACGTATTTTGCGTCTTGTTGCTAACCTAATTATTTTCCGTGATTTTGTTACTTTTCTTATTGATTAAAATTATTTAGCCGTTGTTTTTGTCTTTTTAAAAAAATAATCTCCTTCGGCATTCACAAGATCAGAAGTGGGATAGGATCAACGTGATTCTATCCTGCTCGCTATTCTGATACTGTGTCTACCGGCGCGAGAGTTTTAAAAAGGGAAAAATGTCTTCCCGGGATTATCGTGAACGTGAGCGCCGTAGAAGTCGTTATAGTGAAGGTAGGCGACGTAGTAGGTACCGCGATCGTACCCCGGATGATGTGAACCGTGATATGGACGCGATGTTAGCTCGTCTTAGGAAGCTAGAAAATACTGTAGCTGCGCGTAATTCGACGCCACCAGTGCATCGTAATAACCGGTCGCCGTCTCCTAGACGCCGTGAGTCACGTAGACGCGTTAGATCACCATCGCGTGATAGGTCTGTATCTTCGACACGACGCACGGTACGATCGACACACACACCGCCGCTGCTGGCGCCGGCGCAGCCGCCGAGCGCCGCACCGCTGCCGAGTGCTGCGCGCACGCCGAGCACCGCGCCTACGCCGGGCGCCGATACGGAGTGTGTCACCAGCGAGGTTAACGCGCCGTCAGCCATCACGGATCGCATTGTGGACGCGATCCGCTCAATCAACACGGTGGTAAGATCAAGCCAACACTATTATATCTCAAACTTTGACCCAAATTTACATAACATTGAAGACTGGTGTGAAGAAGTTGACCGCGCCAAATCTCTAAATAATTGGAGTGATTATGAGTGTCTTTCTCGTATAGGAAACTGTTTAAAAGGGGACGCGAAAACGTGGTTAAACGAGTGGGTAACGACCGAGCGTAGTTGGACTAGTTTTAAAAAGGAATTCAAACCTTTATGCCCAAAAACACCAGACATAGCTAACATACTTTTTGAAGTCATGAACACGAACTCTGATAATTATTCCACATATGCTGACTACGCTCGTCGTTCACTGCTTCGTTTACGTATTGTACGCGGACTCAGTGACGAATTGATATCAGCGATTGTTATTCGCGGGATAACTGACCCACAAATAAAGGCGTCCGCCACAAACGCGAAACTGTTACCTAACAATTTAGTTGAATTTTTCTCAACGTATGTGAAGCCTAGCACATCTAAAGGTAGTTCTACCCGCGTACCATTACAAAATACTTTTGCGGCGAAAACTAAAAGCGTTTCCAATCTACCGCCTAGAAAGCGACGATTTGATGAGGGCAAGTGTTTTTCTTGTGGCAAGTTTGGACACAGACAAGCGAATTGTAATAAGAAATCCAAAGTTGATACAGATAGTATTGTTTCTTCAAACGTCACGGACAATACGACTCCTTCGCCTGTCTTTGTCCCGACTAAGCCTAATACATGCTCGTATTGCAAAAAGACAGGTCATAAAGTCGAAAATTGTTTTGCCAAACAAAAATCAGAGTCTCGCAATAAAAGTAACGTCAATTTTTGTAGCGAAAATCAACCTACCCGCAATAATGACGTTGTTGTTGCTGTTATTCAAGGCGTGCCGATTGATGTCTTGATTGATAGCGGCTCAACGATATCTCTCATTTCTTCGAGCTTACTAAAGTATTTTAACTGCGCGCATAGACCAGCGTTCCGAATACTAAAAGGTCTTGGTAGTCAAGAGATTGAAAGCACGTCATATGTAACCTTGCCTATCGAATTTGACGGTATAACTCTGGAAGTCGAAATGTACGTAGTTGCGTCTGAGTTTATGAATACGCCAGTAATAGTAGGTACAGATGTACTTAACAGGGAGGGCGTGCGTTATATTCGTACTCGCGATTCTCAGCAACTTACAAGGGAAAATACTCAACCGGACAGAGTGATGGCAGTTCAATCTGATGCGTCGATTCCAATAAACACCCCTCTCGTTGACAACGAGCTGGAACGATTGCTAGCTATAATTAATGAGTTTTCTCAGTTCTTGATTTCCGGCACTGCCACTTCTACGGTGAATACAGGCAGTATGGCCATCAGATTGAAAAGCGACACTCCCATCTATTATCGACCGTACCGCCTTTCTTATGCAGAGACACTTAAAGTTCGCGATATAGTTCAGGACTTGGTAAATAAAGGCATCGTTCAGGAATCGGAATCCGATTATGCCAGTCCGATTCTCCTCGTGAAAAAGAAAGACGGTACCGATCGTATGTGTGTTGACTATCGCAAGTTAAATGAAGTGACAGTTAAAGACCGATTTCCGTTACCGCGAATCGATGATCACATTGACCGATTGGGGCGAAACAAGTTCTTTACGAGCCTAGATATGGCGACAGGATTTCATCAGATCCCTATGGAAAAAGAGTCCGTTCCTCTTACTGCTTTCGTTACGCCCGAAGGGCATTACGAATATTTGAAAATGCCGTATGGTCTCGCGAACGCACCGGTTATTTACCAGCGAATTATTTCAAAAACTCTTCGGGAGCATATAGAATCTGGTGAAATCCTCGTCTACATTGATGACGTCTTAATTCTAAGCCAGACAGCTGACCAGGGGCTAGTTTTGTTGCGGAAGGTACTTAAAACCCTAACTGACGCGGGGTTTTCGATAAATTTAAAGAAATGCTCGTTTCTTTCGCCTTCAATCGAGTATTTGGGCCGAAATATTAGCGAGGGTCAGGTGAGGCCGAGCAGTGATAAGGTTAGGGCATTAACTGATGCTGAGGAACCGAAAAACGTTAAACAGGTACGCCAGTTCATGGGCCTAGCTAGTTATTTCCGGCGGTACATCCCTGGTTTTGCCCAGAAAACAGCATGTATTGCAGCCTTGACTCGCAAGGGCGTGCCGTTTATTTGGGGGGCGAAACAGCAAGCTGCTCGCAAAGAAATAATTGATTGCCTGACCAGCGAACCTGTACTTGCGGTTTACGACCCTTCGTTGCCGATTGAAGTGCATACCGATGCAAGTTCAATTGGTTACGGGGCCGTACTTCTGCAGGCACACGAGGACGGTCACAAAAGAGTGGTTGCTTACTATAGTAAGCTAACGCAGGGAGCTGAAAGTAAGTACCACTCGTACGAACTGGAGACCCTTGCGGTAGTGAAGGCTCTGCAGCATTTTAGGCATTACCTTGTGGGTGTGCGCTTCACCGTAGTCACTGATTGTAACGCGCTAAAGCTTACGCAGCGAAAGAAAGATTTATTACCCAGAGTGGCTCGGTGGTGGGTATACCTACAGGATTTTGATTTTGACCTGAATTACCGGAAGGGCTCACAAATGTCGCACGCCGACTACCTGAGTCGGAATCCTGTCAATGTGTGCACGGTTCAGAAGCCACTGAACTGGGCCCAAATTGCTCAGGCTTCTGATGAAGAGACCCGGTCCCTGATTCAAAAATTAAATGACGGCCAATTAGACGCAAGTCGATATGTTGTCAAAAACGACCTTCTCTACTTTCGATATACGCCTACCGGCGAACCCTCCAAACTTTTATGTTTTATCCCTAAAGGACATAGACTCAGCCTTCTTCGTGTGTTTCACGATGAGCACGAACATCCTGGAGTTGATAAGACGGCTGATTTAATAACAAAACATTTTTGGTTTCCGGGCTTACGCAATTTTGTCCAAAAATACATCGCACACTGTGTGGTGTGTGTCTCTCACAAAAAGTTACCACGGGCTCCTTTGCAATGTATCCATTCCTGGGAAAAGCCAGATTTGCCATTTGAGACTGTCCATATGGACGCCTTAGGGCCACTCCCCGAAGTAGACGGGTATCGGTATATCCTTATCGTTGTTGACGCTTTTTCCAAGTTTACCCTGCTTTACCCTATGTACCGACAGGATGCCAATGAGCTAAAGCAGCATTTTACTAATGCTATCTCACTTTTTGGTACCCCTAAATTAATTGTCGCTGACAGAGGTCGCATGTTCCAAAGTGCGGAATTTCTAGATTGGGTTAAGGATATGGGTTGTGAGGTGCATCTAATTACTCCTGAGATGCACCAGTCTAACGGGCAAGTAGAGCGTTACTGTAGGACCGTACTGAACATGATTCGCATCGAAGCGAACCACCGACAGCAAAGGTGGCCGCGCATCGTTTGGAAGCTCCAGTTGGTCCTGAACATCACCCGACATAGGACGACGCAACACTCTGCACTCAATCTGCTGGTGGGGATAGACGCAGCCACGCCACTCATACGAAGCTTGGTACGCGACGTGGCGCTCGAAGGCTCCAACCCAAACAGGGAGTCTTTGCGCGAGATGAGCCGCCAAAGGACTTCGGAGCGGCTGAGGCGCAATCAGCAGACCCAAGACGCCTATGTCAACCAGGGGAGAAAGTCTCCTCGGGCTTTCGAACTTAACTCTCTTGTTTTTGTTAAGAAGCAAGCGCAGGCAACGGGGAAGCTGGACTCCGGTATGCGTGGGCCATACCGTGTGACGAAGATTCTCCCGCACGGACGTTACGAGCTGCAACTTTTGGCTGGGTCCTACGGGAAGTCGACCCAAGCAGCGGCCGAGTACATGGTCCCGTGGCGAGGAGAATGGACCCCTGATGTGTGTGCTGCTTACTTTGATGGTGAGTAGCCTAACTCCAGAAATAGCTAACGTCGTGCTTCCTTTCTGGTAAGTTGATTGTTCGGTAATGCTAACGTCGTGCCTCTTACCTGACAATTTGTTTATAGACAAGCTAACGTCGTGCCTCTGTCTTGTGTGGGCTGAGTTATGCTAACGTCGTGCCTATGACTTACGCCATGATTGAGTTATGCTAACGTCGTGCCTATGACTCATGTTTTTGTTTTGATTAAGTTACGCTAACGTCGTGCCTATGGCTTAATCCAAATCCTGCGATACTAAACATCTTGTCTATTTAACGGACGCGTTTTATACATGCGATGTTTAGTGTTGTACTATACTTCTGCGTTACCGCATGTGTAATGGTTTGCTATTTTCATGTACATAGGTGCAGACACTGAAGACGGGGGTCTTGGTGCCAGTCCCGAACAGCCTCATGATGTGGGTGAGCCGGAGCCAGAGGCGCCTTCTGTCCAAACTCAAGGGTTGCCTTCGGATGACGGGCAGCAGCCGTCCACAAGTGGTCTCCAGCAGCATGCGTGTGCAATTGCCGCGCGCCCGATGGACGAGACTGAAGACAGCTGCCTGCCTGCCGCTGAGCCTATACAAGAGCTGTCCATGCCCCTGCTGGACTAGAAGAAGAGGACACAAAAGGAGCCCGAGGACGGTCTCCTGTCAGGAGAGGCCGTGTAGGAGATGAGGGAATGACCACCCCAGCGTGGCTATATAAGCCGGAGCGTGCCAGCGCTCGGGCCTATTTCGCCGCCAGCCGTCGTCGTGTTCGGAGCTCTCTGAATTTACGTATTTTGCGTCTTGTTGCTAACCTAATTATTTTCCGTGATTTTGTTACTTTTCTTATTGATTAAAATTATTTAGCCGTTGTTTTTGTCTTTTTAAAAAAATAATCTCCTTCGGCATTCACAAGAATATATTAATAAAGCAGCTGACAGACACATTCCTACCATAAAAATTAACCTAGACCCAAATAAAAAATTTAAACCTAAACCTTATTGGAATGCTACTCTCTCTAAAGCAGTCGCGGAGCGCCGGTTAGCCCTTACAAAATTTAGACGAAACTCTACACCCATGAATTTAGACATATTGAAAACGAAAACTCGGGAAGCACAAAAATCAATACGTACAGCAAAAAATACTGCTTGGCAAAACTTTTGTTCCTCAATTGATCATTCGGCTACGCAAAGTGATCTGTGGTATAGAATGAGATGGTTGAAGGGGTATAGAACTCGTAATAATTTTGTTGATAAGGATTTAGCGTCACAACTAATACAAAGTTTGACACCCGATTTTGCTGCCCTAAGGGAACCTATTTTACAATCAGCTAACTCAAATATAGATAACAATATTTCGATACAAGAACTAGAAAAGAGTATCCGACTTTCAGACACGACTCCAGGGCTAGATGGTATAGCATACTCTATGGTTAAAAATCTACCAGATAATGGTAAGCATTTGTTGCTCGATTTATATAACAATTTTTTATCATTTGGCTTTGTTCCCACCCAGTGGAGGTATATACTGATTGTAGCGATTCCAAAACCAGGGAGAGATAATAACTCAGTATCATCGTTACGACCCATATCCATGATTTCGTGTATGTGTAAAATTTTCCACAGTATTATTAAAAATAGAATAGAATGGTTTACTGAGAAAAATAATATTTTATCCCAATATACTACAGGTTTTAGACGTGGCCGATCAACATTACATAATCTCTCTAGTTTGGTTTCAGAAATTCAGCTTGGTTTTACTCATAGAATGGCTACTATTGGTTGTTTTATAGATATAGACAATGCATACAACAACGTAGATATCTCAACTTTAATTCAAACTATGGACCGCCTTGGTGTGGGTTCACATATATGCAAGTACCTATGGAATTTTCTTAGACAAAAATCCTTAAAAATACAAGTTGACAACTACACAATTTGCAGGAATACAGGACGAGGCTTAGCTCAAGGGGACCCTTTGTCACCACTGCTGTTTAATATAGTCACTTCACATGTTTGCAAAGCTGTACAAAATATTCGCATTTCACAATATGCAGATGATTTTGTCCTATACTCAAGCCAAAGAAACTTATTAACTGCAATCGATAATTTACAAGAGGCTCTGGATAATGTTAGTAATTTATTTCTTAATATAGGTCTGGAAGTGTCACCTACGAAGAGCAAAGTATGTATATTCTCTCATGCATTTAGAAGAGAAGAAGTAAATTTAAAAATAAATGGTGCGTCATTACAGGTTGTTGATACTATAAAATACTTAGGTTTATGGTTAGATCGAGGTTTAAGATGGGGAAAGCATATGTATGTTTGTTGGTTATACGAATCCATATAAGTATTTACCTACAGTGTGCGGTCGTGCTGCCAGTGGTGTGACGTCAGTGGCGTGACGTATCCACGTAGGTATGCGCTCCGTTACAGGTGGTTGATATCAGAAGGTTATCTTGACTCACGGGAGACGATACAAACACAGTTTGGCAGTTCACGAATATTCGGGTTTATTGTCACAGATTAACACATTACAATTTTGAGGTTATACGGGCCGAAATAAATATATGTCGGGACGTGGGAAGGAGCTGAAGTCGACTGACTCGATCGTCGCGCGTGCACCGCGTTGTGGCATTATTGCTGACACGAGATAATGTATACCCCTACATCACACCCCTCCTAAAATTTGGTAAAATTTAAAGTTATACAAACCAAATTTTAAACGAATAAAATCGAACCAAGTGATACAGAGTTACTACGAAATGCAAACAATAGGCTATTGTGCAATTAGAGCTGCGTTACAATAACATGCTGATGTATGATTCTGGTGGTGTGATTTTATCGCTAAGTTACTGAGACTATACAATGTAACAAAGTATGTACTTATGATAATGTTTGAATAGGTTAGCTACATTGTTGTTTAAGGGCAATATTACCTTTGGACTGTAAGTTAAATTAAACTTAGATTATGTTACATAGATATAGGACAATTTATATTATTACGATTACAATATGACAATTATTTAACAATGTCATTTAATGTAAAATATACTATTTAGATAACAATCGTTTTTTATTTTTTTATAGTGAATAGTGATCCAGCTGTCAAAAATGAGATAACATTGTAGTGAAATTTAAGCCATTAAGTTAATTATATTATCTACGTTGAAAATTGAAGAACGTGAACTGCGCCTATGACTAAGAAAATACTACCGTAGTAGGTGTTTGCGATACCTCGGTCCTCCTCGTCGTGGGTGGTATCCGCTCCTTAATTAGGCCGTCTAACTGATTGCTCACCCATTTCTTGGTGTTACGCCGACATTTGTTACAACAAAAACATAGTATGACTATAGTGACACATACCAAAAATGGTGTAATTATGGCTGCGTACATTTCCACTTTTAGTTTTAGCTCATCTACTTGTACATTGGATCCAGACTGCACAATGACATTCTCCTCCTCTTTAGTATTATACTGGCCCATGATGAGTAATTTAGAAAAGAAATTTACTGAGCTTGTTGTACTCGTGAGGTTTCTGTCGTGACTGCGAGTGTCGAGGTATACTTAAAAATTAAAGAAAAATAATGCTTACCTAAACTTAATTAAAACGTACAGGCGGCTTGACGATTCGACCACTTCGCGTTTTTCGAAGATCGGGGTCATTGGTCGTGTCGCTATGTACTGTGTCTTTTGCGGGAACTGTGATTGATGGCGCAACCGAGTTATCGAAATCATTCAAAATATATGCAGGTTTGAGCCTATCTATCGAAATGACTGCACGCCGATTTGGTAATTGTAATTCGAAAACTTTTGATCCCCTCTTGATGACTTTGTAAGGGCCGTCATACGGGGTCTTCAAAGGTTTCCGAACCGCGTCATCTCTGACGAAAACATGACTGCATGTTTGCAAGTCGGGATGTGTGAACCATTTACGATTATCACGGTGTGCATTAGTAATTGGTTTTAAATTGCTAATCGTAGTGCGAATGTGTTCAAGAGTTGCGTCATCATATCTGAGTTCTGTTGCTTCGAAAAAATCGTTTGGAAGCCTGAGTGGTTTACCGTAGGTGTATTCGGCGGCGCTGACGCCGTTTTCGCTGCGTCCCGCTGCTCGTAGCCCAAAAAGAACTGTTGGTAGCTCGCTGATCCATGATCCGGTGTCTAAGCGTGCCATCAAGGCTGCTTTCATGCTCCTGTGCCAGCGCTCGACCAAACCGTTGGCCTGCGCGTGATAGCTAGTTGTTCTCAACCTTTTGACTCCCAGGTACTTAAGTAAATCGTTGAATAATTGGCTCTCGAATTGGCGTCCTTGGTCGGTAGTTAACTTGACTGGACAACCAAAACGTGTGATCCAGCCCTCGTAGATTACCTTGGCTACTGTCGATGCTGTGATGTCCTTAATCGGAAAAGCTTCAGGCCAACGTGTGCCTCGATCTATGATGGTTACGCAGTATCGATATCCATCCTCGGTGATCGGTAGGGGTCCAACAATATCAACGTGGATATGTTCGAAACGTTCGGCGGTCTGAAAAGTTTCGTATTCTGAAATGGTGTGTCTGCTTACCTTTGCGCGTTGGCAGTTGATGCAGGACTTTGCCCATTTGTTTACATCACGATTCATGTTAGGCCAAAAAAATCTGTCGGTTAACATTTTACGTGTCGCCTTAATTCCGGGATGGCTAATGTCATGTATGCTGTCGAAAGCATCGCGTCTGAAATTGTTAGGTAGATATGGTCTAACTCGAGATTTCGAAACTTCACAAAAAATAGGTTTTTTACAAGTGGGCAAAAACATGCTCTTTAACTGAACATTGTTATCTGCAACTTTACCTGTCGAATTGCGTGACGTAATGTAGTCATCGTGTTGTTGCGATTCAGCTAACTGGTCGAAGTCGATGCTCGTGGGACAGGAAATAGTCGCGACACGCGATAACGTGTCAGCTACGACGTTCTGGTCTCCGCTGACGTGTCGAATATCAGTAGTGAATTCGCTAACAAATATTAACTGTCGCGTCCTACGTGGTGTTTCTGAGTTAGTGCCTATTTTGGTAAAGGCGTGGACCAGTGGACGATGGTCCGTATAAATAGTTAAAGGTCTGCCTTCGAATAGTTTACGAAAATGTTTTATCGCCATGTATATAGCAAGAAGTTCACGGTCGTACGTACTATAACGTTGTTGTGTTTCGGATAGACGCTTTGAAAAATAACCTAGAGGCTTCCACGTACCTTTATCTAGCTGTTGTAGAACCGCCCCTGCGCAAGTATTTGATGCGTCGGTCATAAGCGATAGCTTCGCGTCCGCACACGGGTACGATAACGTGACCGCGTTCTGTAACTGTAGCTTACATTCGCAGAATGCTGCTTCAGCGTCTGCCGTCCATGCGATAGGTGTTTTGTCGTTCTTTTTGGCGTTGTGCAAATACGATGATAAAATACTTTGACTTTTAACTGCGTGTGGAATATGTTTGCGATAGAAATTCACCATACCTAAAAATCTTCGAAGTTCGTTGACGGTTTGTGGTTTTGGAAACGTGGAGATGGCCTTGACCCGTTCGTCCAAAGGTCGTATTCCATCGGCTGATACGTGATAACCAACAAAATCTAATTCAGTAACTCCGAAACAACACTTAGATAAGTTAATTGTTAGGCCATACCTGTCGAGTCGTTCGAATAGCAGTCGTAGGTGCTCGTGATGTGACGTACTATCGTCACTGGCAATTATGACGTCATCGACGAAAGAGAATAGGAAATCTAGACCCTGTAGTACGGTGTGATGCATGAACCGTTGAAAGGTTTGCGCTGCATTCCTTAGTCCGAAGGTCATTCTCGTGAACTCGAATAGGCCAAAAGGTGTAATTATCGCAGTTTTTTCGATATCGGCGGGGTTAAGTGGTATAAAATGATACGATTTATTAACGTCGATACGTGAAAATATTTTCTTACCTGTTAGAAAGTATGTGAAATCATCCATTCGTGGGACTGGGTACCTGTCTGGTTTAGTTATGGCGTTGAGCTGTCGGTAATCACCACACGGTCGAATGTCTCCGTTTTTCTTTGGAACGATGTGTAGTGGGCTTGCCCACGGGCTCATCGATGGCCGACATATACCTAGTTCCTGCATAAGTAAGAATTCGTCCCTTGCCCGTTTGTAGCGATCAGGCGGTAGAGGCCTGGCTTTCGCGTGTACAGGCGGTCCGGTTGTCTCGATGTAATGAAGGATTGAATGCTGCGGAGGTTCTCTAAAAGACGCTGGTCGTGTTATGTTAGGAAACATAGTAAGTAAGTCGCGATACTGATTATTTTCGTCTATCGTTTTGACGGATGGATCATTACAATCTACTATGTGTGCAATAACATTAAGTTTAGTAATATTGTCAATTAATTTTTTAGAACTTAAGTCGACTAACAACTCATAGTGGCTTAGAAAGTCAGCTCCCAGTATGGGTTGTTTAACATTTGCTATGATGAAAGTCCATCGAAATGCGCGTCTTAATTTTAAGTCTAAGGTCATTGTGTGCGTGCCAAAAGTTTTAATTTTAGTACCATTTGCGGCAAATAATGTGAATTGGCTATCTGTGTTAAAAACAGAGTGTTTGACAGCGGTAGTGGGGAGAACAGACACATTTGCTCCAGTATCTACCAAAAAACTAAGATTGCTATTGCGGTCAAGAACACATAAGCGACGGTTGTTACCTCCAATGCAGTGTCCCGTCGTCGACTGCACGGCATTCAGTTTCCCGTAGTTTCCTTGTTCTGCTTGCGCCAATTGCAAGGTTCGCGGCATTTCTTCGCCTTTTTCCCGAAACGACGATGGTAGTAGCACAAGTTCTTGTCCTGCGTGGTCGATTGTCTACCATTACGGCTTGTACTACGCGCTCGTGATGGACGTGAAGAGTTGTCATGGTTCCGCGTGAGTTGTCTGCTTTTCCGTAGTTCGGCAACTTCAATGGTCAGGTTTGCTATCGCATCGGCTAAGCTGTTCTGTTGTTGTGCTACGGAAGCGATCTCGATTGGCTTACTCGTTTCCATGATCTTGTCTGCCACGGAAGCTAGCTTTTCTACGTCTTCCAACGTTGTTGCGGCTAACACTGTGCGTACGGCTGCTGGAAGATGGTTTTTCCACAAAACCAGTAGGGTTTCTTTCGTCATCCGTGTTCCTGCGAGGTTTTGCATCCGTCGAAGTAGCTGCGAAGGTCTTTGCTCGCCTAACTGCATCTCGCTTATTAGCTTTTGTATGCGTCGTGTCTCTGACTCTTCGTAGGCGTCGGTGAGGCGTTTTTTAAGCGCTGCATACTTTCCCGTTTCCGGTGGGGAAGCTAGAAGGTCTGCGACTTCCTGAATTACTTGCTTGCCTAGTTTGGCAATGAGAAGTTGGTAGGTCGCTTCGTCGCTTGCTTTTTGCGGTGCGACTACTGCTTCGAATTGAATGAACCACAAAGCCGGTTGGTCGGTCCAGAATTCGGGTATGCGTGATGAGATGGAGATAAGCATGACGTCCGGTTTCGCTTCGTCTGTCATGTTGTTGCTTGTTGGGGTCCGCAGAGTCCCAATAGTTAAGAGGTACGCCGATGTAACCTTATGCCCGTTGCTCGTCCCACGCCGACGTTAGTTGAGTCGCTTCGTTTTCGGGTGTCACCATTTGTATGTTTGTTGGTTATACGAATCCATATAAGTATTTACCTACAGTGTGCGGTCGTGCTGCCAGTGGTGTGACGTCAGTGGCGTGACGTATCCACGTAGGTATGCGCTCCGTTACAGGTGGTTGATATCAGAAGGTTATCTTGACTCACGGGAGACGATACAAACACAGTTTGGCAGTTCACGAATATTCGGGTTTATTGTCACAGATTAACACATTACAATTTTGAGGTTATACGGGCCGAAATAAATATATGTCGGGACGTGGGAAGGAGCTGAAGTCGACTGACTCGATCGTCGCGCGTGCACCGCGTTGTGGCATTATTGCTGACACGAGATAATGTATACCCCTACACATATAAATGAAATATCTGAAAAAACACTAAAATTTCTAAACATCCTGAAGTGTCTTGCTGGTCCGGGGTGGGGCGTTCATCCATCTTATTTGCGCCGCCTATATATCGCTACTATCAGAAGTAGAATGGATTATGCATGCTTTCTTTACGATAATAGTAGTCTTACTCATCTAAAAAAACCGGTTAAGTGCGTGTCGGACCCGCGCACTAAGGGTTCCGTGCCACCCTTAACTGAATTCAGGGTGCACTTACTTTCACTTAACGAAAACATCACAATATATTGTGACAGCAAAAATAACTTTGTTTTTCATAGTGTTTGTATGAAAGACAAAGTTATATTTGCTGTTGATAAAAATGTGCAATATCTCAAAAACTACTGGTTCGATCTCCTTCAAACCAATTTTCGTTGCAAGTTTTTGTTAAGATCTACATCATATATTTTTTTCAAAATTTTCACTTTCTTAGTTCAAAAGTTAGATGGGGGGGGACGCCCATTTTACCACTTTGGAAGCGTCTATATCTCAAACCTTACACTTTTAGAAAAAATGGTTTTAGAAACCTCAACATCATTTTCAAAGACCTATCCATAGACACCCCACACGCATAGGTTTGAGTAAAAAAAATATTTTTGGTTTTAGTTACATGTATTGGAGCCCCCCCTTAAATATTATTTTTTCTTACTTTTTGTATCTGAATCGGAAAGCGGTGAACAAGATACACCTACCTACCAAGTTTCAGCTATGTGATGCTTATAGTTTCAGAATAAAGTGGCTGTGACATACGGACGGACAGACAGACAGACAGACAGACAGATAGACAGACAGACAGACAGACAGACAGACAGACTTGACGAAACTATAAGGGTTCCGTTTTTTGCCATTCGGCTACGGAACCCTAAAAACTAGACATAAATGACATAGATAAAGCCAAGCAGGCCTACAATGGTTTGGTTTTGAGACAAATATGTTTAAAATTTATTAATGATAAATATTTACAGTCATATAAGATATATACTGATGGGTCTTTAGATAATGAAAATATAGGAGCCGCCTTTTTTGACCCTCAGCTAAACTTATCAATGAAGTTCAAGATTGAATATAAAATGTCTTTAATGTGCGCGGAACTTATAGCTATTTTGGAAGCTGTATCTTATATTGAGTCTCTCAATAAGCAACATCATCAACTCTTTGTAATTCTCACAGACTCAAAGAGTGCCCTACAGCATTTGGCTCGGTGTACCTCGAATTTTCGAGGAACACCGATAGCCTACAGTATTCTGAAGATCATTGATGGTTTAGCGAGGTTTAATATACGTGTTGTGCTACAGTGGATTCCTGCTCATGTCGGCATCGTCGGCAACGAAGAAGTAGATAAGTTAGCGAAAGAGGCCACCACTGATGGAATTTTAGTAAGATCCTTACCTTTCTTCTCGGATCACTTGTACAATGTGAAAGAAATATGTAGGCGTATGTGGAAGGAATCATTTGATGAAAGATCTCTTACCAAAGGCATATGGTATAACTGCCTCGGTGGCGCAGCGGTGAGAGGGTCGCATTTTAAAGCGACGGCTGCGCCGGAGGTCCCAGGTTCAATTCCCGGGTCGGGCCAAAAATATGTACCGGAGTTTTTCTGTTTAGAAATTCTCAGGGCAGCCCGGAGTTTGGAAGTTGGCGGTGTTTCACCCCCGTGCCTCGGAAAGCACGTAAAGCCGTTGGTCCTGCGCCTGATCTCTCTCCGGTCGTGTCAGATTGCTGTCCCATCGGGCTATGAGAGTGAAAGGAATAGAGAGTGCACCTGTGTTTGCGCACACACTTGTGCACTATAATATGTCCCGCGCAGTCGGTTAGTCGTTGTGACTGGCCACCGTAGTCGAAATCGGCTAGGGGGACTATTATTATGGTATAAAACCATCCAACCCGACATTTCACGTGCTTCGTGGATAGGTGGTGCTGATATGAGTAGGACTGACATTGTGACCGCTTTAAGGCTTCGATCGGGACACATTCCACTGAATTGTTTTGCCTTTTTAATGAAGAAAGTGGAATCCCCCAACTGTAGCGAGTGCAATCTCTTGGAGGATGTGGTTCACATTTTAGTGGAGTGTGTCCGAAACGAAGTGGAAAGAACAGCTGTATATAATAAATATAACATGAATGTATTAAATGTAGGCTTTTGTAATAGTGTTCTGGCTTTGCCGTTGTCAGGGGAAGCCAGAGCACTTTACAAAATGGTGTTGAAGGGAATTAAGCGTAGATAGATACATATTTTCTTAAATAATTTTGTAGTTACAATGAGGGTGGCATTATAATGTTTTGTAAAAACCCTCTATAAATATTATATTGAATAAAAAAAAATAAAAAAAAAGTAGGATGGGAGCCCGAGCGGCGTGCGTTCGACGCGGAGTCGTGGCCAGGTGTGTTTTTCAGGAGCGCGCGGCGGTGGCTCCCTCTCTCGAAGCGGCCGGCGAAACAGACGCTGCGGTGCGCGGGCGCGGGCGGCGGTGAAACACAGGGCCCAGCTTAGGAGGCAGGGCCGGATTGAAATTTGTGGTAGAACGCCACAAACTAAAAAGAAATTAAGTGCAAGCAAATTAATTTCAAAGCCAAACTTTCACAGCGTATCTGTATTTACAGATAATTTGGTTGCTATTCAAATGAAACCAGATCAAATTGTTTTAAATAAACCCATATATATAGGGTTTTCAGTTCTAGAATTATCGAAAGCACACATGTATCATTTCCATTACAACATCATAAAGCCTTTTTACGAACACCGCGTTCAACTGTGCTATACCGACACAGATAGTTTCATATACATAATACATAGTAATAATTTTTACGAGGACGTGAGAAATACGTTCTTGAAATTCTTCGATATCACCAATTTCTATCAAAACAATCAGTTTAATCTTCCTTTTATAAATAAAAAAGTACCAGGTCTATTCAAAGATGAAATGGGAGGACAATTGATATCAGAATTTGTCGGATTGAGATCTAAACTATATTGCGTTAGAACCTCAGACAAAGTATTTAAAAAAGCAAAAGGAGTCAAATCCAATGTAATTCGTGAACTTAATTTATCGGACTACGAATCAGTACTTTTAAACGGAGCTGTAATACGTAAAAAGAACATTATACACCGTGCTTTTTTAACCGTCTAACAGCCGAAGGTCACTTAAAGTATTCAATAACTACATGTCATTCGTTAAATAAAACTTGGTTATTATTAAGATTTCAAAGACTAAGACATTAAAGAAGATATCAGCACAATTTAGTACGAAACATCCTGTAACGAGCACTACGCGCGGGTCATTCACTCGGCTGTCTAGCACTACTGACCTAGTTTTACGCACGAATAGAAAGGGACGAGGCGGTGGGCGTCACAAAGGATTGCGCTAGCGCATGACTGGTTAGAGATCCATGTGGACTGTCTTAGATTGGCTAACGGTGCGGAACGCGTGGAGGCGGCAAGGTCAAAGAATGCATTGTTGAAAACGTAAACATTATGAACAGGATGATACATTACGTAACATTACTATTAGATGTTTTTTACACAAAAATTATGTGGAGTGTAATAAAAAAAATAACATGCCCTAGAGGTTTATTAAGATGGTTACATTACGTGGGCTTCGGCTGTAAGACGGTTAAAAAAGCACGGTTTATATCGATATCTACGACATGAGATATTTACTAGAGGGGTAAATAAAATTGCACTCTCAAGTAATGATGACAAGAGATTAATTTTACCTGATAAAATATCAACCATTGCTTGGGGCAGTTCACATATTTTATAAAAAGTCAGATATTATAAATTTACCTGTTGCAGTGTAATTTTAAGCATTTACTTTTAACATTATAATAGAAATTAACTATGTCTATTGATACTGTGTGGATAATATAACCAAATGTGTTTAGGTATGTTAAATAAATGTGTATTACACAATTTTATGTTTTATTTAGCGAAACTGAAATCCATTTTCATATTATGATTTGACAATGAATTTAGGACAGGCACTTTATGCTAAGTAAGAAATTTCACAATCATGTCAGAACTTGTCTAACTTTATTGTGTAAACAACGCAACACACGTGTTTGCGAAAAGCGCAAAATCAGCAATCTATTATTCGTTCTGTATTTGAATTTTATTAAAGAACTTATCTAAAGGCATCATTCTAAACGCAGTAATTGAAGAAGCTACACGGAAGCAAATTATTTTTTGAATATCATTAAATTATCTATTAAAAATGGATAGTTATTTATTCAAAAAATGTGCTCAAGATATTTTGATGTGATGTATCCGGAACTGGCGAGACAACATCGGGAGCTAAAGAAAAAAAGAGGAAAACGGCCTGTTGAAAGCCAGGAAGACGCAGCTTCATCGAAAACGAAACAATGCAGACAGAATGGATCGTCGTACGTATGCAGAAATGCAACTAAACGTGGAAATCGTGTAATTAGAATTGAAGTCGTGGACTTGGATAATAATAGTGCAGTACAAAGTGATAACAGTGACAGTGAAAACATACTTTACAGTGCACAGTACATAGTTACTGATAACTTCAATCCAATCATGGAGCAAACTGAACATTAATAACCAATATTTGTAAAAAAATCTGTGATGATAATATTTAGTTCTTGAATTGAAAATATGTTCATTTAATTAGAAACCTATTTTATAAGAAATTTTGAGAAAAATGTACATAAGGTGTGATAAATATTTTTTTGTAAAATAGGTGTTCGAGATCGGCAGTGGATTCAACGTGGTAGGCAAAAAATATAAGGGATGTTTTGTCTGTCAGGACTCACCTATTATCCGCTAGTAGATGGTTTCCAGGTTGCAGGTGATCACCGAGGACACAGGCACAGTCACACAGGTCTTCAGATAAGTTTAAGGGAAAGCACACGCGAAAATTGAGCCCCGGTAGGTCAGTTCGGTGTCATGGGAACAACGTCTCGAAAGCAACTACTTTACGGGGTTGTAAGTACTCAAAATGATGTGCGTAGGAGCGCGCGCCGCAAGATTAGGATGGCAACACAGGTTTCAATCAAATTATTGTAATGAACATATCGCCCGCCCTAAACACGTTAAGTGTTTACGAGAGAGAAAGGAAGGGTAAAAGGAAAAGTTATATACTAAACTGGAAGACGAACCAGCTTCGTCACAGATCTCTTAAGGATACCTGTGGGAGTTTTCACATCAACGACGCGAACAACTTTGTCTTGTCCAGGGTATAAATGAGCAATGCGACCACGGCGCCATTGCAAAGGTGGGAGGTTGTCGTCCTTTATTAGAACTAGTTCGCCAACTTGGGGAGGATTACAAGGAGATGTCCATTTATTCCTTGCCTGTAAGGTATTTAAGTACTCTAAATGCCAACGAGACCAAAAGTGCAGCGTAAGTTGTTGGATCAGCTGAAACCGTGTGAGGCGATGAAGCTTAACATTCTCATAAGGGTACTCAGGTAAAGCGGTTAAAGGCTGACTTATCAAAAAATGTCCGGGCGTTAATACTTCGACGTCGTTAGGATCTGGAGAAAGTGGACACAGAGGCCGCGAGTTTAAAACTGCTTCTATTTTGGTAAAAACAGTTGTTAATTCCTCAAAGGTAAGAGGGGTTTCTCCTATCACGCGTTTGAGGTGGGATTTTGCCGATTTCACAGCAGCTTCGAAAAGGCCTCCCCAGTGCAGTGGGGGCAGACAGGGGGGTCGAAAACCCAGTTAATATTGCGCTTGGAAAGCTCGGAACCAATAGTAGCTTGATTTTGAGACAAGAAGGACTCTAACTCCTGTAAGTAATTACGTGCACCGATATAATTTCGGCCACAGTCCGAGCGGATAAGGCGAGGTAAACCACGACGTGAAACGAATCGGGAAAAGGCGGCAACAAAGGCTTCGGTACTTAGGTCCGACACGACCTCAAGGTGGACTGCCTTGGTGGAGAGGCAAACAAATACACAAAGGTAACTCTTAACCAACCTTTTATTTCTATAGGCCTGAACTTTGGTGTAGAAGGGGCCCGCGAAGTCAGTGCCTACACCATCAAATGGCCTAGCCGCGGTGACACGGTCCTTAGGAAGGTCACCCATAGGAGGCTGGGAGACAGCCGTTTTAAGTCGATAACAAGAAAGGCATTTAAAAATCACATGTTGAATAGCGCGGCGGGCAGACAGGATCCAGAATTCTCTGTTTAAAATAGCCAGAAGGGCATTCGCACCTGCGTGAGCATTTTCACGATGGTAATGGGAGATTAAAATATTCACGAAATTACCATTTTTAGGCAGAAGCAGGGGGTGTCTAGCGTCATAAGGAAGGTCAGAGTGCCGTAAACGGCCACCCACTCGTATTAGGCCTCTGTCATCTAAAAACAGGCTTAATTTCCTGAGGGAGTTGGTGATTGTATCACCCCTCTTCAAACGGTCTAGTTCATCACTGAAGCAGGTAAATTGAACAATTTTCACTAAATATATAAGGGATTCTCTACGCTCTTCAGTACTCAGGAATGAGGAGTAAGTTTTAGGGTATAAAAACCGCCTTAGGTAACAAGTTACATTTATCAACTTGCTCAAGGAGCTATACCGCTCTAATAAAAAGGAAGGGTCCGGAGGAGAAACTTCAGCAGACACTACTAAACAACGTAGTCCCGGGAGGTCCTTATTCGAGGTAGGTTCCGCAGTCACGGGCCACTGATTAGGAGACTCGGTCAACCACGAAGGAGCAAACCAAAGAGTGTGGTCTACCAATTTAGAGACGGGCATGCCTCTTGATGCACAGTCGCTAGGGTTCATATAGCCAGGAATATGTCTCCAATGACTAGATGTTGGAGAATTAATAATTTGGGAAACACGATTTGCCTCAAAAGTCTGAAGAAGGTGGGGAGGTGTTTTCAACCAACACAAAACAATTTTGCTATCCGTCCAACTATGGATTGAAGTCAACACAGACGTCCTTTGCAGACAAAGAGCGACGTGATGTAATAATTTAGAGAGGAGGGTAGCTCCTAACAATTCCAACTTGGGAATTGTTAAACGGGTCCTAACGGGTGCAATCTTTGACTTGGCCATAACAAGATGGACGGAGCAATTACCAGACGTATGCTCTGCGCGTAAATAAACGGCCGCAGCATAACCTAACTCGGAGGCATCGCAAAAACCATGTAGCGATAAGGAGGAGGAACCGCTATAAAGTATATGACGAGGAATAGCCACTTCGCTCACTTTAGTCATATCTTGAATAAAGGTAGCCCACTCTAAAGCGAGGGGCTCCGTAAGGGGATCATCCCAGGAAAGGCCAGATAGCCACAAACGTTGGATAAACTCTTTGGCCTTAAACACGACTGGAGATATCCAGCCACAGGGATCATAAATTCGGACAATCACAGATAATACCTTTCTCTTATTTGGGACAATGAGACTCCAGTCATAGGAGGTTCCATTTCAGAAAGACGTCCAGGAACAGGGCCTGACAAGACGAACCCAAAGATTGTCAATATGGCAGTAAGGCCATCAGGTAAAACAAACAACTCAGGCTTCAACAGGCGGCCAATGATGTCAGCTCCAAGTAGTACACTTATAGGACCAGGTTTATGGAACAGGGGGTCAGCAAGTGGTAGATGCTTGGTAGGGGTAACAACACTTTTAGGTACATCTACTTCCGGGAGGGACCCAGCAATCACGTCGACAACTATGGCGGTAGTCGATATCACAGGTAGGGTAGAATTGACAGGTTTAAAAGAAAGGGATACAGTTCCATGGGAATGGACTGACTGTATATTACCTATTCCACAAACGGGCACATGTGAAGGAGTGATAGGTAAGTTCATTTGGTCCGTAACAAACTCTGTAGTAAGGAGGCAGCCTTGGGCGCCGGTATCTAATAAGGCACGGGCTTCTGCGTAATATCCAGACGAAGTTTTAACGTGAATTAAGGCCGTAGGTAAAAGAACAAGAGAATTGCGTGATACTGAAGTAAGGGCAGGTACAGGAGGGCTATCTAGTCAGAATTGTAAAGAATCGTTTGGCTTTGAATGGAAGGCACGTTCATCCTGAGATCTTGGAGGAGGAGCGTGATAAACACGATCACTATTGGGTACAGGCAAAAATCGCCCGCCCGAACCCGGGGGTGAAGCTCTGTGGGAATTACGAGGTGAAAAGCTGTTATAGGCTCTAGTGCGTGGGAAAGTACGTTCCGTCAGGTCACGCGGTGGGGACGTCCTCGGCGAATTTGAAGGTAAGGCTGCGACGTCGCGGTAGGAGCGTTCATGCTGATGCTTCACGGGGGCGTCATCGGCATAACACAGCAACGTATGATGACTAGAACGACGGCAGGTATTGCAGCGATAATCTCGCTTGCATTGAGAGATGGAGTGTTTATCTAGGCATCGATAACACAAACGGGCCTCTTTAACTACATTGACACGTTGACGTGTAGGGAGGCGAACAAACTCGGGACATTCGCGTACGTAATGCGACGTACTATTACAAACGTGACACTTCGGTGTGGGTGCAAACGTAACAAATGTCTTCGTAGGAGGCGGAGACCGCGCGTTAGATTTCGGGAATCGAGTGGAGCACGTACTAAGTGAGGCAGTAGTGTCGACGACCGAAGCACTACCTACATTGTCGTGATGCCTACATTCATCCTCTAAGAAGGTAATAAGTTGATCAAAGGTTGGAAGTTTATTGGGGTCATCACCAAAACGACGCTCAAAACGGGATTTTAATTCAGAAGGCAACTTCGCAAGGCATAGGTGTACCAGTAAATATGACCAATGATTAACAGGCAGGTCTAATCGTTCGAAACAACGGTAAGTTGAGAGAAGAGGTTTAAGAAACGATACACGTAAGCCGGACAACTTAGGTGAAATATTAGGTAGCATCATTATCTGCGCGATATGCGTATCTGCCAGGACGCGAAGGTTGTGATACCTACGCTTGAGAAGGTCACGAGCCACAGTATAATTGCCCGCTTCAATCTTAAGGTGCTGAATCAACCTACGGGGCTCATCAGACAAGGCACCGACTAGGTAATGAAGCTTTAAGGTAGGGGTCAAAGTCGGCTGATTGTCGACCACACTATCAAACTGGTCTATAAAACTAATCCATCCGTCGGGACGGCCGTCAAATCTAGGTATAGGTAGGTCAGGTAATTTACTAGCCGGGGTGTCAACAATTATGGACTTATTTTCCTTCAAGGGGGTACTAGTACGGGGAGACTCGAACTGGTGGGGTTTTATTTCCTCCAATCTTATTTTAAGGTCATCTACCTTGTCCCTCACAACGCGCATCTCGGTTTTAATTTGAACATATTCTTGTTCATAAATAGCAGGGTCAAGGTTTCCTAACAACTTAGAACAGGCAGCTCTAAACTTATCACACATAAGTGGGAGGTCAGAAAGACGCGCACGCATGCGATTAACGGAGAAGGTCTCAAGGACGCGATGGGAATCATCAACCCAATCACTCACATAACGAATTTCACCTATAGCCTCATGGTATTCAGCCGTGTCCGTGTAAAGTAGGGCCCTCACGGTCTCGTTACCCGATTCAGAATCAGGCATGTTTGAAGTAGGTATATGTACTTACTTACACTAAAATCAATGGTAATTAATCAACACGTAATTTTCAAAAAGGCAAAGGAATGCAGGACGGCTCGGTGAAGGTGTAATGAATAAAATAGGTAAGGAATAATCGTAACTCGTAAATAGCTCGTATAAACACACACGTGGCGGAGGGACGGCGAATGTTATCAATAGCACAACAATAGGCAGGAATGCAAGTAATTAAAATGCGCTCGCGCACCCCGAAACACAATGATGAATTTGGATATTTATTTATTTATCGTCATTATGTAACTACTAGAAATGAATGGAACTAAGATGGCTACCGCGTGCAAAGGGGGAATGCAGATTTCACAATAATTACTAAGATAGAATGAGACGTTTTATTTAAAGGGTGGAAGCTAATTAATTACGTTAATTTTAAAATAATTATTTAGGCAAAGGTCCAAAATAAACTACGCTCTGCTACCAAAAGATGTTCGAGATCGGCAGTGGATTCAACGTGGTAGGCAAAAAATATAAGGGAGGTTTTGTCTGTCAGGACTCACCTATTATCCGCCAGTAGATGGTTTCCAGGTTGCAGGTGATCACCGAGGACACAGGCACAGTCACACAGGTCTTCAGATAAGTTTAAGGGAAAGCACACGCGAAAATTGAGTCCTGGTAGGTTAGTTTGGTGTCATGGGCACAACGTCTCGAAAGCAACTACTTTACGGGGTTGTAAGTACTCAAAATGATGTGCGTAGGAGCGCGCGCCGCAAGATTAGGATGGCAACACAGGTTTCAATCAAATTATTGTAATGAACAATAGGTGTTTACTTTTTACCACGCCGTTGGTGATAAAAATAAAACAAGTAAAAATAAATACTTATTTCCTTTTATTAACTATTGTAAGCATTCAGAACAACTACACTTTGGTATACAATTATTAGATTACTTACTGAAAGCATACAATGAATTTACAATAAAACAACAATTTTACGGATTGATTTCGCGAACGTTTATTTTTATTTTATGCCTGACGTTTCGAATGCTTTACAGCATCCGTGGTCACAGGGAGACTAAGGTGTTATTTGTCATTACATAGTTATGAAAAATTAAATTAAACTACCGTCACTCATTAATATTAATTGATGTTCCTATCCACGCAGAAAGAGCTTACAGTGTCTTGAGATCTTGCAGTATGAGATGTTGGTTGTGTCTTCAAAAGAATAGGATCCCATGCCGGTGGAACTTTCCAACCATCTTCTCTATTAAAATTAGGGTATTTTCTTATTTCTATGGCCTCACGTAGCATGCGAGGAACAAAACGCCGTTCTTTCGCGAGTACCTTAGGTTGGTCAAAACGTATGAAGTGGTTAGGTTTATCCAAGGCATGTTCACATAGTGCAGATTTCGTTGACCGTCTATGTTTCATGTCAGCTATATGTTCTTTAATCCGCACGCCTATACTACGCTTTGTTTGACCAATGTAGGAGAGGCCACAGTCACATTCCAGTTTGTACACCCCTGCATCTTGAAGAGGTATGTGACACTTGACCGGTGGTAAAAATTGGTTAATCTTCCTTTGCGGCTTGAAGTAGGTTTTGATAGAAGCTCGCTTTAAGATGTTCCCAATCTTGTCAGTGACACCCTTCATATATGGTAGTACGGCAGGTTGGCGTTCAACTGTCATGGGCTTGGCACGGGGTCTGCAACGACGTGGTACTGGAAGCTGGTTGTCCCGGAGTACCTTCCTTACATGCTGAAGCTCAGCAGCCAGGTGTCGGTCGTCACAGATGCCCCTCGCTCTCTGAAACAAAGTTTTGCCCACGGTAGCTAACTGTGATGGATGATGGTGAGAAGCACCATTGAGATATTTATCAGTATGGGTCGCTTTTCTAAAGACTGTATGGCTAAGCGTATGATCTGGATTCCTAGTAAGTAAAATATCTATGAAAGCTAGTTTATTGTCTGCTTCAATTTTCACAGTAAATTGTATTTTTGGATGAATTGAGTTGAGATGATTAAGAAAAGCAGAAACACTATTGGTGGGTAAAATTGTAAAAGTGTCATCTACGTACCGTTTATAAAACCTCGGCGTTACAGGTGATGTTCTCAGGGCTCTGGCTTCAAAATCTTCCATGAAGATATCAGCAACAACAGGTGATACTGGAGAGCCCATTGCAACACCATCAACTTGAACGTAGAAGTTGTTATCCCACAGTAAATAGCCAGATGTAAGGCAATGCTCCAATAGTTCTGCATATTCAATCGGCATGTCCAATTCAACTAACTTTCTTTTGGTGATTTCAATGCAGTCCTGTACAGGTAAACTTGTAAATAGGGACTGTACATCAAAACTAACCATTGTCTCATCATCTTTCAATTGTAGGTGTTTTATGTCACTGATGAACTGGTAGGAATCCTTCACATGCGCCAAACGTCATGCGAAACGTCAGGCATAAAATAAAAATAAACGTTCGCGAAATCAATCCGTAAAATTGTTGTTTTATTGTAATGAGTATTCGCGTAAACTTCAGAACCAAATACAATGAATTTGTTATATACACACCATTTCTTAATACATTAACATTTTTTAAAGCACAAATTTTCTTGTGAATATTACAGTTATACAATCGATTATCATTACAATAAATTTGACTTAGACAATTTAAGTTAGGAGTTCCTAAATTCCCGTATCGGGTTTTTGGTCCCGCATCGGGCGCGTCCTCAGGTGGTGGATAGGGGAACGCCCCCCAGATATGGGGGGTACCGGCTTCGGCCGGCGCGAACCAAAACCAGAGCGCGGCAGGTTTTGTCAACTCGGCGGACCTGTCGGGCCAGAGGGGAAAGCCTTATGGCTCAAGACCTCCTGTACTCACCGCTCTGCCCGCTCCTAACCGAAGAAATAGACCGGAGCGGCTTGAGTACTTGAGGCGTAGATAGGGGTGCCTAGACCAGCGGGGCGTTTGTCCGGGTCGAAGGGCATTGGGGTCGTCGGGGCATATTGCCCGGATCCGTCTGGTTTTTCCCGGGTTGTAGCCTGTCAACATGACAACCCGGACAGCGCATTTGTACCGTGCGCTGGGTTCCCGTAATCCTGGGAGAAGAGGATCCTGGGCATTTAACTGTAATTTACTTTGTGTTGTACAATAAAGAGTTATATTATTATTATTGAGCCTGTGGCAGAACACCCAGGCAACACATGTCTTTGGCCTTGGATTCCGGGCACACGGGAGGCCCGTGGAGTAGCCGGTCCACGGGTTATTCGGCTGCGGGTGAGCGGCTTTACCCTCGCCCAACGGTGACGCGGGGGGTACGGGGGGCAGGGCAGGCGGCAGGCTCGGTGATGTTGCGCGTTCTGGTCGACGCGTGCTCACCTTTTTTTTTTTTAACGTCAGGAAATGCTGTTACGCACCGTACCTCTCCGTCGGGGAACGGAAGGGCGTGTGTGGGACTCCCCCGGGTTCGGGTATACCCACTAAAACCTGACGACGCCCGCCACATTTGTTGGCTGTGACAGCAGGGGCCGCGGTATCTCAACAGTTCCGCGACCCTTGCCAGCGGCAACGTCCGCCCTCTAAGCAGGAGGGCGGATCTCCACGGAGTGGGATGAGAAGATCTCATCCCACTCCAGACGGATCCACGCCCGACGACAGGGTAACTGCTCGCCGGGCTCGCCAAGAGGACCAGAGTCCTAAGGACATCCCCTGCCTCCTCTGATAAGCCAGAGGGGTGCTGGGAGTCGCATCACTTTCGGTGAGCCGCCACTCGATGCGAGACAGACGCGACTCACTAGTGCCCCTGCCGCCCGATACGGGAACAGTCGCAGCGACACTCTCCACAGAGCATCTTGGCTTCACCTGCCGCTGGATTGCGACAGGCTACTGAGCCCCCTTGCCACGGCACAATTTTCTGTGAGGTGAAAACTTTTGGCGTAAGCCGTAACTTCGTGTATTACACTATCAAACGATACAATGAGACAAGTTCCTTGCAAGATCGCCAAAGGAGTGGTCAGCCACGCTCTGTAAGGACGCCTGCGAACATCAAAATCATCCGAGAGTGACTTCGCCGAAATCCATGTCGCACTCAGAAAAAAATTGCTCTGCAGACTAAAATTTCGCGCGTTTCAGTCAACAGAATACTGAAATATGATCTTAAGGTAAAGGCGTATAGCCGTAGAAAAGTTCACTTTTTAAACGATCGGCTTCGTAAATTGCGACGCGAACGTTGTCCATTACTGCTTAGGAGACACGATGCGAGGAAGATACTGTTCACTGATGAGAATTTTTTTTAATGTCGAAGAAAAGTTCAACCGACAAAACAATAAAGTCTATGCCAAAAGTAGCAAGGATGTCCCAGCTTCAGCACGGAATGTCTCGCATACTCATCATCCGGCAAGTGTGATGGTATGGTGGGGAGATTCGTATGAAGGTGTCACTCCGCTCCATTTCTGTCAACAAGGCGTCAAGGTGAAAGCCAAGAATTATCAAAATGACATCTTAGAGCCTGTTGTGAAACCCCTATCTCATACTTTATTTAACAACAAATTTTGGGTTTTCCAGCAAGACTTAGCACCATCCCATAAAACAAAAACCACCCAAGCTTGGTTGAGGGAAAATGTGCCGGCTTCATCGCGGCGAACGAATGGCCCTCCTCCAGCCCCGACCTCAACCCGCTGGATTATTCTCTATGGACTGAGTTAGAGCTCAGGGCCTGCCAGAAGTCCCACCCAAACTTGGAGTCACTGAAGCGAGCTCTTGTTCGAGAAGCAAAGCGAATCCCGCTAGAAAAGATTCGTGCCGCCATTGATGATTGGCCAAATCGTCTAAGGGCCTGTATTAAAAACAAGGGTGGAAATTTTGAATAAAAGATATATTTTATTATTGATTATTATCTACTTAGTGTTCACTGTAAATTTTAGAAATGTAAGTTAATTATTTTAAAAGTTATGCCTCTTTTTTTCGTCTCAAAACTTATGAACACACGAGGTATATAAGGTCACCTCGTTTTAAGTGGTAATATTTAAAGGGCCGATTCAACACAATTAACTAAACATTTTTTGTAAAAAACACTTTGGGGTTTTATCCGCTAGTTTTTGAGAAAATTTAAGACCAAGGTAATTTTTTTTGTCAGATTTTATTTTTTATTAATTAATGCTAAGATTAGAGAATAAGAAGGTTCGGGCATTGAATTGAGAGAGGCGAAGCCGATGACGTACATAACTTTTTAAATTGTAAAGTTGCTGTTTAAAAAAATTATGTTGTCTATGTTAAAGAAAATAATAATAATTAAAATCTCGATTTTCCAAAAAATATTGATAGTGTCCTGTTTCTATGGTGTAAACATAGCCACTGTTAAAATATTATCACTTAAAATGATTTGACATTATATAAGATACTTACGCTGAACAGACTCAAGCTGATTGTGATATTTATCGTAAAAAGGATTTCAGACAACAACGCCGTATTCAAGTTGCGATCTTATTAAAGATTTGAAAAGATGTAAATATGTACTTGGACGTTTAAAAGATGGACAGGATCTTGCTACAAAACCATAGAGCTTATAGGCTGTGCTAATAATATTATCTATATGTGCATCTAGATGTAGCTTGGAGTCCAAGAGGATCCCAAAGTCGCGAATACTTGAGACATTTTCCAACGGTATATCATTTAGGTAGTATATATTATTTATGACATTTCGCTTTTTGGTAAAGGTTATCGATTTTCACTTCGGTAAACTAAGGAATAACTTATTTTCATTACAATAAAGTGACAAGCGGTCCAAGTCTTCTTGAAGCTTAACACAATCATCTTTACATTCAATGGTGCGGTATACCTTTAAATCATCGGCGTAGAGGAGGAAATTACTGTGCTTAAAGCAATCGGAAATGTCATTTATGAATAAAATGAAGAGTAACGGTCCTAAAATTGAGCCCTGGGCGACACCAGACGTAACATGAATTGTAGAAGAAGCAAAATCATTGATAACTACTTTTTGAGTCCTATTTACTATGTAAGATTGAAACCAACGAAAGAGGTTGGAGGATGAGGAGGAGAAGGAGGACATTGGATCGATCAACGTTCCCGCGGTGGGCGCTCTCGCGCCTAGACCGAGACCTAGCCAAGGAAGTGGCTTTCGTCCAGGACTGGCTCTCGCCCACGTCTGAAGAACTCGGTGTTGACGAGGCGGCAGCTGCGTTGAAAGACTCGTTGACCGAAGTGTGCAACGTCAGCATGCCTCGGTCCCGCCGACCTTCGCCCCGTATGGCGGTGTATTGGTGGTCTGAGGACCTCGCTGAGCTTTGGTGTGCTTATAATCGGACTAGGCGAGCTTACGGTCGGGTGCGCCGCCGCCGACTAAGAAAAGACCCTGAAGCCGAAACACGCTTCTTCACCGCCTACCAAGAGGCAAAGAGGGCTCTGCGCACCGCTATAGCGGTCGCCAAAGAGAGAAGCAGGGCCGAAATGCTGGAGGGCTTAATTAATGATCCATGGGAGAGACCATATAGGGCTGCACGAAGCCAGTTGCGGCCGATTGGTCCCCCGCTGACTGAGACCCTTCAGGCGGATTTCCTGAATGAGGTGGTCCAAGCTCTGTTTCCCAGGGGGCTAGACTATACTCCGCCTGTGTCAAACCCTCCTACGAGGCTCTCTTCATCAGCCGATGGTTTTGACCCTGTTTCTGAAGTGGAGTTTGGAGTGGCTCTCGAGAGAATACGCGCGAAAAAGACGGCGCCGGGCCCAGATGGGGTCCCAGCAAAAGTTCTTGCTATCGCAGCTGGCGAACTTGAGACCCGGTTTCGGGACCTGTTTAACCGATGTTTTGACACGGGCAGGTTCCCGAAAATCTGGAAGGAAGGCCAGCTTTGCCTGTTGCGGAAGGAAGGTCGCCAGGCCGATTCCCCTCGGGGATATCGGCCAATTGTCTTGCTAAATGAGGCGGGGAAACTATTTGAGGGACTAATTGCTTCCCGCCTTAAAGAGCACCTACAAACTGTCGGACCAGATTTGGCTGATGCTCAATACGGCTTCAGGACAGGGCGGTCGACCATTGACGCCCTGCACAAACTCAAGGACTTGACCTTATCGGCCAGAGGGCAGGGGAAAATACCGTATAGGGGAGATACTATTTCCTGAATCGCCGCTACTGGAGCTTACAATGCGTAGGGACCGCTTTTTTCGTTTTCGCAGCTTTTTTTCAAGTTTTTTTCATTTTTCTTGTGATATATTCGTCGCTATCTTCATCATCATGGCGTCGTTTCGGCATGATAACTATACGCAACGAGAGACGTGTCGACTAGTGGAGCATTGAAACATGAATGAGGTCCAAGCCGACTGACCGTTTTACCACGGGTTTGGTGTTGCCATAGTCGGTATAAAAATAAAATACTACTTATAACAAATATCGTTAAAATTAACATTGTTCTTTTTAAAAATTTGATGTTATTTCAAACTATACTGTCAGATTAGCGAGTTCCTGCGCAAAACTACAATTCTTCTTCTAATCTCGAGGATGAAGCACAAAGTATAATGTAAATATAGCTGAACTCCTTCACCTCGTAAATTTATCTCTTTATTGTCAGCGTCCAACAGTCTTATGTTAATAGCGTTTATATAACTTTGATTAGCAGGAAAATAAATTAGGTTTTTGGGTATCTCAATTATTCGATAGCCAGGACAAATGAACCACTAACTACGTCGCATTCGATTCGCACCATGGTTGTTGAAAGAATGCTAACAGGATACTGGGAATCAGACCTTATATTTTCCTTAATTGTTTCCATTTCAAAACCAAGAATTTTACCCAGTGATGCCCTTTTATTAAAATGAACATCTCTAGAACAAAAAAAAATTGGTTGCCTGTAAAGTCGGTATACGGGCGAAAGTTTTACGTGACAACGACTTTTGATGTCTGTCTCTCTCGCTCTTAGGCGGGCTAACCGAGAAGGGACGCGTGCCTCTCACTCGCTCTCATTGTGAGCGCATAACGTGAGCGGAGCGTAACGCAGTTTCTTGAAGTGTCACCCGGCAAACCAATTTATAAGACGTTGTCACGTCAATAACGTTATAAATATGATTTCATTTGGCAGCCAGTAAATTGAATAATTGCAAAAAATCCTTTTTAGGTTATCTCACATAACTATACACCGTGCTTTTTTAACCGTCTTACACCCGAAGCCCACGTAATGTAACCATCTTAATAAACCTCTAGGACATGTTTTTTTTTTATTGCACTCCACATAATTTTGGTGTAAAAAATATATAATAGTAATGTTACGTAATGTATCATCCTGTTCATTATGTTTACGTTTTCAACAATGCATTCCTTGACCTTGCCGCCTCCACGCGTTCCGCACCGTTAGCCAATCTAAGACAGTCCACGTGGATCTCGAACCAATCATGCGCTAGCGCAATCCTTTGTGACGCCCACCGCCTCGCCCCTTTCTATTTGTGCGTAAAACTAGGTCAGTAGTGCTAGACAGCCGAGTGAATGACCCGCGCGTAGTGCTCGTTACAGGATGTTTCGTACTAAATTGTGCTGATATCTTCTTAAATGTCCTAGGCTTTGAAATCTTAATAATAACCAAGTTTTATTAAACAAATGACATGTAGTTATTGGATACTTTAAGTGGCCTTCGGCTGTAAGACGGTAAAAAAAGCACGGTGTATTGCAAATTATACATACCAGTACGCATAGATCATTAAAGCTGCCTATTCACTTGGAAATATATATTAATATACCGAGATATACTCGATATCGCTCACCATAGTTTACAATGGAACCCTTCTTACTGAGAAATATAATATTTGTCGGAAATATCGTGACTGTCGGAAACCACGTGACCGACACAGCTAGCGCCATCTACAATCGATGCCAGCGCCATCTACAGTCGACGCCAGCGCCCCCACGCGGCGCTTGACAGAGTCTTTCAGCCTTACCACAAATCACTTAAACAAAGTTTTAGGCACTGTTTAACAAGATTTTAAGAAAATCCTTACCACAAATCAGTTTTTGGCGCTAAAACACTCTTTTAAACAGTGTTTTAGTTAAACACCCTCCCCCCTATTTGGACAGTGTTATGCAAAAGGGTGTCAAGTGACATATTGGTCATTTCGAGATAAACGCATTTAAAGATTTTCAAGGTCGTCACTTTTAAAAATTGCTGTAACTTCGTATTTACACGGTTTACATGCCTGGAAATTGGCATAACTACAGAATGAGATGTATATTTTATGCATTTGATGTTCATTTGTGTAAATAATAATTTTACAAATAGATAAATGCAATTAAAACACTTAAAACCTTTTTGCTTTAATAGGATATCGTTGCAAATAATTTGCTAAAAGGTTTTAAAGTACTTTAAATCCTTTTTGCAAAACTCTTTTAAGAATCCAATTAGTATTAGTTTTATAGTCAAACAGTTTCAACGACATAGTTTTCTATATTTGAATGATTTCTGTATTTAAATTTCATTTGTTTTATTTTGTAGAAGTTTATAAAAAGAGTTACTTTCAATCATTCTAACGTTCTAGTATATCCACACAGTTTTTCTGAATTTTTGCGATTCGTAATTTATTCTGCGTATTTCTATGCATTTTGTAACACTTTACTATCAATTAAACGGCTGACCATGGCGTAATCAGTATAAAATACAACTTCAGGTGATAGCTTGATCAATCAAGACCTATCATCATAGCCCCGAGAATATAATATTCAAAAATTTTATTTTGTTTCCAATTTGTATGTACCCTATACTTCCAAAACCGCTGTAAATTGCTTCTTTTTGCCAGATTTTAATAATAAAAAATACAGATATTAAAACTTTATACTCTTACATTCATAGGTCACTATAATTTTATTAAAAAATAATAAGATGCCTTCGTAAAATCATTAGAAAAAATCTGTATTTTTTTAAAAGTTAATTCAAAAAGAACTCTGAATAACATAGGATAACATTTTTTACATTAAAAACCTCTGTTCTATTGTAAGGACTTTGGAATACATAGATTTTTTTGTTTAAAGTAAGTCTGGATAGATTTTTAGGAGTTATGAGGAGGGTTGGATATTATTTTTAAATGAATTATGACTAGGATGACTTGTCGTCCAATTAATTGGTCAAAATTCTTAAACTACGGACTAATTTTAGTCCTTATTTAAAGACCTGTGCAAGAAAAAACGTCAGCTGTTTAAACCTGACAGATCAACAATTAAAAAAACACAATAATTTTAGTATTTCCATTAATAAACATAGACTTGAAACCTTTTTGTTAAAATAAAATCAGCAGTAATAAATCGCTAAACGGTATCAAGAACACATGAAACCTTTTTGCATATATCAGTATATCCAATAGATTGTTTCGCAATACGTTATTTTGTGAAATAACTTTTAATATAATTTTTTTCGAAGTTAGACCTTTGGGCGACCAGTTAGAGGACGTTATTGCGAATCCAGTGGTACCAATAACTCCATACCTGATTTTTGGTCACTTGACACCCTTTTGCATAACAGTGTCCATTTTATCTTGTGTTTAACCTCAAAAAATAGACGGATTGACATTTGACAACTTGACTTTCGTTTCGCGGTAAATCAAATTCGTGCTTTCCTATAGAAAATGTTATGGATGATTGATTTCACAACAATTGATTTATTGGACTTAATCAACAAACAAACAAAACAACACACACATTAGACACTATTTTAGACATACTTTTGTAAAATCAAATTCCACGCAACTATATGACGGTTTGTGTTGGTATCCGTGTTTCTGTTTTCTACCACGTCTTTCCAACTTTCTATAAGCTGTTTATGGATATCCTGAAATAAAATAAACAATTACAATGCTATCATATCACGTTTCCAAACCCCACATACGGCGTCTATGTAGTAGTTATTATTATCCATTTGATTTACCTTTTCGTCTTTTGTCCAATTTTCCGAGCGATCTTTCTTTTTTTGATTCATGTTGAAAACAAATCAGTCAATACGCAACAAAATACGACTTTTTACAAATGAATTGAAAACGCGCTCTTTCTTTACAAACTCCTGTAAAAAGTCAAAACAAATCAGATTCTTCTCATTCTTCTCTTCTGTCATTACAACTTTTTTTTTAAGATTTGGGTTTTGTTACTATTCAGCCATCATTTCAAGAAGCTTTTGTTCATTTACCCTGAAGTGTGTTGAATGCAACCTGCGTACTAGGAAATGTAATGAATGAACTGAGTGAATGAATGAATGTTTGTATCTAAAACTGGTGTTTAGCTAAACACTGCCCAAATACCTATTTGTGGTACAAAATGTTAAACACTGTTCCAAACCCTTTTTAAATTTAAAACAGTTTTTAACTAAACATGACTTAAAACCAGTTTTAACGGATGATTTGTAGTAAGACTGTATGACGTCGCGGTCGGCCGGGAGGAGCTCATTCGAAGTTTATCGGTCGAACAGTGAAGACGTGAAGAAACTGTCGCGCGTCGTACTAAATCTATGTCGGTTTATTGCTGTGTACGAACTATTTAAATACAGTGTGATTTAACGCTTGCAAAGTCTTATAATTTTGCCAACATATTACCCATCGAGTGCCCACAAGTAAGTTCTCATTATGGGTGAGAACGAAGATTCGGAGTTGCCTTCACCGATATTGCCTGTGCCGTCATCAGAAGTGAGATCTGTGTTGACACCAACAGAAAACTCGGACACTCGCTGGCGTGCTATTTTGGATCAACAAAATGCTAGCTTGCGAGCCCTCTTCGAGGCCTTGCAGGCTCCGAAGCCGCCGTATCCTGTGGATTTGCCCGAGTTTGATCCCGACAAAGTGAATACGGATGCAAGATCATGGTGCGCGACAGCAGATTTGTGTTTTGCGGAAAATCCATTGCAAGGTGGACAACTTGTTTTGGCAATCAGTAAGGCGCTTAAAGGAACTGCTTCAACGTGGCTTTCACAAATCGCATATCCAGGTATGACTTGGAATGCATTTAAAGATTTGTTTACTGCCAGATTTGTTTTAACGAAGACGCTGGCGGGTAGCCTCATTAACCTCAACAGCGACAAACCAACTGAAAACGAGACCTTAGTTGCTTATGCGAGTCGCATAATGACGTCTCTGCTAAGCCGTTGGAAGGATGCAGACTGTGGTTGTATATGTGGGATACGAGGCATGCCTTTTAAGTTTTGTCGTTTAAGTAAAAAAACAACTAGAACCTTAAAGTACTTTTTATTGTTTTTCAAAGTATTCACCACGTAGCTTAATACACTTTTCCATTCGCTCAAACCAGTTATTATAACATTTATTCCACTCTAAAGTAGGGGTGTTCAAAATGGCTAATTAAAGGCGTCGACTGCTTCTTCACCAGACTGGAACCTTTGACCACGAAGACTTTTCTTAATTTTAGGAAATGTTAAGAAATCGTTAGGGCTTAACACGTTCCGGGACAGTGCCCGCCTACAGGCGTGAAAACAATAAAACATCTATTGTGTCTGGAGTAGTGTCCCGGAACGTGTTAAGTCAGGACTGTAAGGATGCCAAGAATTTCTACCTTTTCCTGTTTCAAATACTCAATCGTTTGACGAGCGCTGTGTGAGCTTGCGTTGTCGTGGTGCAGGATGATGCGTCGCTTTGAGTTAGATTTTCGAAATTCGGTGATGACTTGTGGTAAAAAATCTGTGGTATACCACTCTGCTTTAACCGTTTTACGATCTTCAAGTGCAATAGTTGCAACATGGCCGGTTTTTCCAACGAACGTGGCCACCATCTTCTTTGAAGTGCTTCGAGAACGAACAACTTTAGTCGGCTTTGGCTCGTCTTGAAAGACCCAGATTATAGATTGTTGTTTGGAATCAGGATCGTAGGCACAGATCCAAGATTCGTCATCACTGATGATGTCATAGACGTGATTTAACTCTCTTCGGTTGAACCTTTGCAGAGTTTTCTTACACCATCTGACGCGGGCCGCCTTGTGATCGTCGGAAAGCAGATGCGGTATCCAACGGCAAATTAGCTTTCTCACACCAAGCGCTTCATGCAAGATCTTCTGAATGGTTGTCCCTGAGATGCCCACTAGAGCCTCTATCTCTCGATACGTCACATGACGATCTTCGAGAATTAGTTGTCTTACAGCAATGATGTTATCTTCAGTGAAGGCGGATTTTGGGCGTTCTTCGCGAGATTTGTCACTTACACTAGTACGTCCTCGCTGGAATTCTAAAAACCAGCGTTCGACAGTCCGCAGACATGGGGCTTCATCACTGAACACAGATGCTAACTCTTCGAAACACTGAAGCCGTGTCAGGCCTCTTCTAAAGTTGTAGAAAATTATTGCACGAACATTTTCCTTAGAAAGATCCATTTTCGTACGTGACCTAACAGATTCCAATCGACGCTGTGGCTAAACAATAGCATTAATCCTAATACTTTGAACTGTTCTGAGATTCAAAATTTAAGCACATTTGAATATTGAACAGTTTGAAATTCGAAATTGCCGTGAAATATGAAAACGACAGAACTTAAAAGGCATGCCTCGTAATACGTACTTAGTCCGTTGGTAGAAATGATAACACAGTCTTTGTCACAACTATAGATGGGCGGATGGGTAGAAATCCGGTGGATATTTATCCAATTTATTCCCACCCGGTAGGTAAAAATTGATTTCTACCTAATCTACCCAGGTGTTTATTAAGAATGCTGGGTATTTATTAAATTTACGTTGAATACTCATTGTTTTGAGTATCAGTTGGCTGTGTATGAATACCTAGACCTACAATATGATTAGAAATATCGTTTATGCTATAGATTCAGTCATCATATTCACTTAAAATCATAAATTATAGTTTCATGAGTCAAACACGATCACAATTTTATAAAGTTCTTTATTCGATCACAACACTTATCTTTTATACAAATCATTATTTCTAACCATAATAATTATAACGGCACCTCAACATAGATTTATTTCCACAACCTTTCGCTTCGGCGGTTAGCACTAGACTGCCTCGCTTTTCGAGTGCGCCTCGCAAGTAAGAAAGTAGGAGGAGAAGGGGCAGCCTGTGTTGCCACTTTATAAACAACGATAACGGTATTTGGTAAAGTAACAATACTCATTTTTATACAAATATTAATAACGTTAACTGTTATTGCATTGAGTTAATATTACTACAGGTCTAACTGATTTAATCTAAATACAAAAATCATCACAGTCGGCCATCCTACCTAGTGCACCTCCTGGTGCATTTGTCTCTACATATATTCGTATATCAATACTACTACAGTATACTACGTTTTACAAATTATGAGCAATAAAGATTATGTTAAAATTTTACTGTTGAGCTCACCACATCAAAAATATTACAAATTGTACTTATTAAAACAATCATCACATTCGGTATTTAAATTAGCACTACAAAATTAATACGACTTTCGAGAAATAAAGATTATGCTACAATAATACTGTTGAGCTCACTTTGTAATACACAGCATATATAAATCAATCACAAAATACATTTAAATAACAATAACCATGTTCCTTGCTAGTACTTTTTATAATTATATTATTTTTGGTTTACTTTGAGTTGCCGCAGCTCTGGCAAATATAGATAGATCTATTGAATATAAAGGTTTACTGAAATTTTGACTAACTAGCAAAGGCTAAAGTATTAATTTAGTGCATCTTAGCTATAATCTTTGATGAAATCCGAGTACATCACGTCTAAGTATCGGTAGTTTAAATGTAATTTTATTGTAGGGGCTAATAAGTTACTTCGGTTACAATTACAATTGTATTAATAATGAGTAATCTACAGCGGATGCTTAGAGGCATTTTTCGAGATTGTAAGAAAACATAATGTACCTCTTTAACTAAATTGACTATAAAATCTTGAGTATAATTTTTTGTAGTTTGAAGAATGTGGCATATAAACGATCATAGCTTTAAAGAAACCTTACTTAACTACAGGAACAACAGCTCGTTTCAAACGTAATAAAACATCAGTGGAAGACAAATTAATGCCTCATTACTATAAATAACATCATTATATAATACTCCATTACAACATTTAGTTGAGTATTTAAATTTTTATTAACAACAGCATCCATTAAAATGTTTGAATGACTCAAAAGTACGATGGGGAGTTAATATTTCCAACAACAAGTCACCATTTGTATGCTGTCATTTGTGCAATAATGCTTTTAAAAAAAATAGATGATTAAAGAAAATACATCCGCATGTTTTTTTTGTGTAATGTTTAGGATAAACAAAGTGTCTAAAAGAAATAAAATGATCAAAATTTATCTAACATAAGGCCAATCTAAAAAAAACAATATTTGAGCTTCTTTTATTACTCTTTGAAAATTTATAATTTTGTAACTTACATGGCGCAAGTTTCGTCTTCCAGTGCCCATAAATGTTATGAATTATGGAACATAAGGTTTGGCTAATTTATACTATGATAACTTGTTGATAACTTGTACTATGATAACTACTATATTATGATAACTTGTTGGTAGTGTTCGAATAACATGGTGCTTAAGTTGTCTGATCTCAAACTGTTTTATAAGATAGTGGCACAGAAATAATTTAATGGAACATTAAAGACATTGTCTTTTACTGGGAGAATAGAATTTTGAAAAATATTATTTAAAAAAAACATACATTTGATATAAATAACACAATCACAATGAGTATAATTTATTATGTTAACATCTACTGCTACTGTGTACATGTTTACGTAAATAAAGAAATTATTTCTTATCGTTTTTAATGATTTACTGAACCAACTCCCCGTAAAGTCAAGATAGGCTGTACAAATTTGACTAAAACAATAGATATTTTGTATACGTTTGAAAATAAAATATAAAGTAGATCCATTTCAAAGAGTTGCAGAAAAATATTAAAGAAAAAGAACTTTAAAGCCTTTCAGCATTATTTACCCATTTATTCGTCATGACCTAAGAGGGCATGGTCCAAATTACAATTAAGCTATTATCACTCAATTGCAGCAAAATAATTCCCCCTATTTTACTTATTAAATATAAAATGTAAATGATGTTTTAGTTCCAAGTTTTCTAAAAAAAAAACTGTTGTTTTACATTCGTGTCCCATTATCTAACTTTTGTGGCAGATGCAATTTCTAAATGAAATATCTACGTTTGTCCCAAGCAAATTTTTATGGATTGAGCTGAATTTGTTATAATAAATTGACGGATACTTTCAGTCAGGTTTTTTTTTTAAATCGTAAAATTTTAAAATATTTGCCATGTAGATGACGCAGAGAAAGTGTTGCAAAAAATAACCCTTAACGTTTGTGATCTTTGTGCCTTTGAATGTATTTACAAAGGGATATTGGATTCTGACGTGATACGTGAATACTTTTCGCTCTAAACAATTTACCATCAGCATAAGATTCTATTCTACCTTTCTGCATGGATAGAAACGTTAATATTATAGTTAAATGAGTAATGATTACTCTGTAAATGACAAAAAGAGAAGCAAACTTTTCAGAATTTACTTTTTATATTTATAAATATGCAAGAGTGCACTCTTGATTCTACAAGTTTAGTAAAATTATGGATCGCCAAAATACAGATTCCTAATTAGTGAACTCATCTTTTTGTACTGTATTTACCAACTTGACAATATAATAAATGAGAAAATTCTCATGATGACTACTACCACGGTACAGGTTGAGTACTAATTCGATGGTAGACGGCTGATTGTTGTTATATACTATGTGTATATGTTTGCGTTGAGAGGGATCAATGAATCGGATTTCAAAGTATAATAAAAGGATATTTTCACAGAAATTCAACTTTTATCTTTTGACGTAAAAAGCAAACTTGTCAAAATAATAAAAGGAAGATTCAAAAACAATATATCTCAAAAAAGATTGGTTTGCCACACTATGAACTACTATTATTGTTATTGAAGTGGTACAATAAACGTTTATTTCTTTTATTTTAAAGTTTGACATCTCATTCTACTCGCAACCACAAACATCTTTAAGTTTTCGAAACGTTGGGATCTTAAATTACAAGATTTTAGCGAATAATATCTGCAAATTGTATTAACAAAGACATATTCGGTGAACACACATACACATTATGCACAGTCGGTGAATATACAGTGGATACCCACAACAGTTAAAATATAGGAATTTTGCGAACAAAGCTAAAGGAGTCAATATAAATTGTGTGAAATGGGACCTACAGGTGGCTCGACGGCTCTTACCATCTACGACGCATAGAGGTCTTTATTGTTTTCAGACTTCTATTGAAAGATGTCGATGTCCTCAGCCTTGATCCCGAGCTCAGTCTTCTTTTTCGACCCGACCGACCTGGTCTGGCCTCGTACACCTCGGTCTTAATACCCTAGTCCTCTGACGTCCGGGAGGCTCATCCGGCATGCCAGCATGTAGAAAACACCTACGCCGTGGACATCCGAGTCCTCCGACGCATAGGCGGGGCGCTGCGGCCTGGCTATTGCTCCAGTGCTGAGTGCGCAGTCACGTCAGTCACCTCGACAAATTCGTCTTCATGGCCTCGGAAAAAGTAAATTTGTTTTAGAAGTCTTTCTATATAATATACAACAATATACACGATACGTGAATAAGGATAAATGAATATTGTATTCAATGCTTCTCTTCTGTAGGTACAATTTATAATATGCGATATAATTTGTGATAAATAATCTGTTAATACTAGCTTCAAATGCAATATTCAGCCATCAGGATGAGAGTATTGCGATGCAGCTTTTAATGTTTATCAGCTGATTTACTGTCAAATTAGTAATTCGTATGTTGTTCTCGAATTAAATTGATAATATCATATTATAACAAACATATACATCACAATATTCATTCCTACTATTGTAGTATTATTTAAACATAATTACATTGATAGTATTCGTTTACACTGAATTGAATTGAACAGCCTGGATATTGAACGGATTAAGTTGAATCGCAATACGCCCCAAATAGGGAATTCGCATCTAACCGTTGTACCTACGTTTACTAAAACTCAAGAAAATAAAAGGAAGCACTGCCCAAGCGACATACTTTCCCGCCATGTTATTGTCTAACTTTATCAAAATCCACCCAAATAATTGAAGACACCATTCATGATTTAAAAGGGGATATCATTTTAGTGTGAAGGAATATTTTAATGATGAATTTTAATATTTTAGATTTGATGTTGCTAACCTCATTTTAGATGTATACATATTTTTACAATACGTAGATGATATGATTTAATTTTTAATTCCATGTATTAAAATCTCATAATCGTATTATAATTTAAAATAAAATAAAACTTCAGTAAATAAAATAACAATAAAATAAAAATAATTATCCAGCACGGTCGAAGTATACCTACGTCAACCGTAAAATAATCTTTATCTTGACTTTTGATTCGTCAAAATGCTAATAAATTTTTATTGATATTTAGGCACATATTAATGATGAATTGATTAAACTGTAATTTAATAATTTTAATTCACGAATACTTCGCTGAGGTCATAATGTAACCAATGAAATAACTATCTGTAATGTAGGTATACAAATTATAAATATTAAGATGGTAGGTGTAAATCTTTCATGTTACTTACGCCAGTCTGGAAATAAATCAATAAAAGGTTAGACGTGTGTTTCCTTAAGCTCCTAGTAGGTACCAATCTACTCCATATTTGTCAGTGGCGACAGGTTATTTTTAGAACTGGACGCGTGCAACATTTACGATGCCAATCGGAAAAATAAAGGAATTTGACGTGCACAAAGGCGATTGGAATCTTTATATTGAAAGGGTGGAACAATATTTCGTGGTGAATGAAGTGAAAGACGAGTTAAAAGTGCCAACGTTAATAACTGTTATGGGAACGGAAAGCTACGAATTGTTAGTGAACTTGTGTACTCCTGCGAAACCTAAAGATAAATCGTTTTCGGAAATTGTTGACGTCATGGGAAAACATCTGCAGCCTAAGCCCAGTGAATTGGCCGAACGGTTCAAGTTCAGACATAGAACGCAAAAAAAGGACGAGGGTATTTCGGAGTACGTAGCGGTGCTGAAAAAAATGTCCAAGTCTTGTGAATTCGGCAGCTGGCTCGAAGTAAGCTTACGGGATCAGATGGTATGCGGCTTCAGGAGTGAGGTCATCCGACAAAGACTATTCGCCGAGACCAACCTTGATTTCGCAAAGGCGTACACCATAGCCATCAGCATGGAAGCAGCGGAAAAAGATGCAGCCACGGTAGAAGGTCATAGGTCAACGGTCGAAACCACTGTGGAATGCCAGGCGATGTCAGCGGGAACGAGGCGCGCCGGCAACGTGACAAAGACGTCGAGACGCGACCGGGGAGATGGCACGGCGCGGGAGTCCTCATCGCAAGGCGCAGGTGCATGGCGAGCAAAAGGCATGCGTGCACCAGCCGCGCCCGGCCCAGGCCGCGCGGGGGAGCGGGATCAGCGAGCTCACGGGTGCAGTGCATGTGGTGGCAACTCACATGACGCATCTATCTGCAAATTCCGTAGTTACGTGTGCCGTGTGTGTAATCGACCTGGGCACTTAAAGCGAGTGTGTCCTAACCTAACAACAAACCAATATCACGTGCAGGCTTCGGTTGAAGGTGAAGACAGCAGTGGTAGTGACCATAGTGAAGAGGTAATTTTCATTGATTTGAATAAGTTAACCTTAAATGATTGCAAACCAATAATAATTTCACTTAAAATTGATAATAAATTAGTAGATATGGAGTGTGATACTGGGAGTGCTGTATCTTGTGTTAGCCAAGAGATGTATAAAAGGTATTTTAGCCATTTTGAAGTCAAACCATTGTGAAAGCAGCTTTTAAATAAAAATCCTCGTTGAACAATTATTAATTTATTCTTCACAACACACAGCACTTTGCCTTACAGTGACTTCACTTCACGACGGTTGCAACAAGAATGTTCGATGGCGAGACCTGCCACCTTTTTATACTACCTGTTTTAACTTTTCTAATAGTCAAATCAGCAACTAAGTTTAATAAAATATGGCAGGTGGCGCCACCGGACGTTGTCGTTGACTATTTAAATAATACTTATAATAAACACATTTACCAATACCGGAAGCTATCGTAATAATTACTAAATACATTAATTAATTAATTACATTAGCTAACAGTCGGCCTTTCCTGACATATTCACGTCTCGTGAATTCGTAATGTTCCAATATTTTTTTCAGGAAAATGAACCTTGTGATCTCTAACTATTCACAGCGATTCATAGAAATTCGTTAGCATTAATGAATCTTGTGGCCTCTGGATATCCACAGCGATTCGAACCTTGTGGCCTCTATATATCCACAGCGATTCACATAACATTGAAACTTTAAGTATTATCCAATAAATTAGTATACATAGTAAACCTTGTGGCCTCTACATATCCACAGCGATTTACATAATATTTAAAATTTTAATTAAATGGGCAGAGTGTAAATCTTGTGGCCTCTACATATCCACATCGATTTACATAAAACTTATTCTTTAGCATTCATTGTCATACGAGCAGAGTTCGTAAACCTCGTGGCCTCTACATATCCACGGCGATTTACATACAATTTCATTGGTACCTATCATCGAAAAATTAACAATTGTAAATCTTGTCACCTCTATATATCCACAGAGATTTATTACATTGAATAAACAGTTATGACATCTTTATAACAATTTAATTAAGTAGAATCCATTGCTAATTTTACACCTTTAGATGACAATAACATTGAAACACGTGGTCTACAATAAATAACTTCTTAAGATTAAAGGATTTAATCATCAATGAGAACCATGTAGGTATCCTAACTTGGTACAATTACAGCATTCTTTTGTAACACCACTATTCATGACGTCATGTTCCCTAGCCTATAAATATCCTTCATGATTGAATAATTATGTAAATACTTGTTTTAATACTTAACGATTCACTATAATGTAAACTAAATTGATCTTGTTTGATACATGCATCTACCTATGTGATTTTTAAATTCATCAATTTTACCTATGTAAATAATCATTAGACATACATAAACCGCTCTTGATTAAACAATTAAACTTTTATGTTCACATAACAAATATAATGATTTAATAAAACTATTGTGTTTCTATTTGGTCATTTTCACTCTCCGAATTTGAGCTCTCATTACTTCTATTAAAAACCAGCCAAGGGTGAATTTTGTCAACAGAAAATATACCATTAAATGATCTATTACCTCTCCGTGATATAGGGGTGTCCTCTATGAGATATCGGTCGTTATCAAGAACTTTACTAATACGATATGGACCTCGCAGTTTTGGGACAAGTTTTCTACTTTTGCCAGTGGACGGGATCTCTCTTTCTACGCGAACTAAATCACCAACCTTAAAAGTTACCTTTTTGCGGTGCTGATCAAAACGGGTTTTCTGCTTTTCTTGGGTTTGCTCTACATGTTTACTTATTTCACTACGAATCGAATTTAAATCACTACGATCACTTTCTAACTCATTGGTAATGTTTAAATGAACTAACGCATCGGGTGTGCCAACTGTTTTAATACCAAATAGAGCCTCAGACGGAGTTTTATTAGTCCCTTTATTTAAAGTATTATTGAGACCCCATTGAATTTGACTCAAACATTCATCCCATACCTTTTCAGACTTGCCGTAATTTTTGGCAGTTAGAGCGGCTAAAACGGTCCGATTGTATCTCTCTATTTGGCCGTTTGCACGAGGTGTTGCCACGGCGTTCATAATATGTTTAACCCCAAGAGAATTTAAATAATCCTTGAACCTTGATGATGTAAAGGATGTTCCCCTATCAGATATTAATCGCTTTGGCACACTGAATGTATGAAAATAATTTTGCATAGCCCTGATTGAATGAACCGTTTTAGTACTCTTAACTGGTACTAATACAATAAATTTCGTAAATGCATCGATAATCAAAAGAATGTACGAATTTTTCTTTTTACTACAAATAAAGGGACCCAAATGATCAATATGGATTGTATCAAAAGGAGTTTCTACTTTGTGGATTGGATGTAACTCCCCTGCCTTTTTACCAGATGGAATTTTTGCATGGGCGCATTCTAAACAAGAATCGACGTATTTTTTAATAAATTTACGCATTTTTGCGAACCAATATTGCCCTTTAATTTTGTCATAGGTTTTATCAAAACCAAAGTGGCCAATGTCATCATGATTGGCCTTGAGTATTTGCCACCTAACTCCTTTTGGTACAACCCAACGATCGCCTTCTGCTGTTTTTCTATATAGGAGACCTTTCTTTAATATGAAATAATTTTTGATCTCTACAACATTTTCCGTATCAGCGTCATTTAAAATATTAGTGATCCTTTGCAACTCGGTATCATTTTGTTGGACTGTCGTTATCCAATTGTTACTATCAACGTTTCTAACCTGCAAACACTCTCTACCTATATCTATTGGATTGCGACTTAACGCATCTACATGGCTCATCGAAACGCCCGGTTTGTATATAATATTAAAATCGTACTCCTGTATTGCATTCCACCAACGCGCAACCCTCGGTAACATATCTCGTTTCTCTAATGTCGCTCGCAAGGAGTTGCAATCTGTTACTACGGTAAAATGTATGCCTAGCAAATAAACTCTAAAACGTTGTAACGACGTAACTAACGCTAAGGTTTCCAAATCGTAGGACGTAAACCTACTCTCCTCAGGTGTAGTCTGTCGACTATAATAAGCGACGGCGGAAAATGGGGAATCAGAATTAGGTCTTTGAAGTAAAATTCCAGCTACCCCAATTTTAGAGGCATCAGTATGCAATTGAGTCTCGTAAGCTGGGTTAAAGAATGCAAGAATTGGTCGTTTTACTAGTTCTTTTTTTAAGGTCAAAAATGCTGTACGTTCAGGATCGTTCCATTTCCAGACAATATCTTTTTTTAATAGATGTGTAAGAGGCCGTGCAATAACAGAAAATCCCCTAATAAACCTCCTAAAAAAGCTAGCTAGACCCAGGAATTGCCTAACTGTATGAGGGTCACTTGGTTCAGGGAATTTATCGACTGCATCAATTTTTTTTGTACCTGGTCTAACACCGCACTCACTAATTTCAAAACCGAGATAGTCAACAGACTCCTTGAAAAAATTACATTTCGACAGTTTTAGTGTTAAACCTGCCTGACGGAATAATTCTAATGTTTGGCGTAGCGTTTCAAACCCATGTTGAATTGATTTGGAGGGTATAATTACGTCATCCATGTAAGCAAACGCTTCTTTGAACCTTGCATTGCCTAAAATATTATTGATCGAACGTTGAAAAACTGATGGTGCATTGGCTAGGCCAAATGGCATCCTATTAAATTCGAAATGCCCGTCTGGTGTTATGAAGGCCGTTAGATATTTTGAAGTTTCAGCCATAGGAATCTGATAATATCCGCAAGCAAGATCCAAAGAAGTAAAATACCGAGAGCCTGACAAATTATCGATTTGATCATCTATCCTAGGGAGTGGATAGTGGTCCTTAACCGTCTTTTTATTTAACGCCCTATAATCGACACAAAGGCGATAATCTCCAGTTTTCTTCTTGACCAACAAAACAGGAGAAGCATACTCTGAGGTGGACTGCCTTACAATACCCGAATCTTCTAATTCTTTTACCATTGACCTGACTTGCTCACGTTCCATTTGAGACAGGCGATAAGGCCTGTATACCACTGGTGTATCGTCATTTAATTTAATTTTCATTTCGGTCCCAACGACACATCCTAGTTCATTAGTGCTAAACGCAAAACAATCCCTAAATTCATTTAAAAGTTCCAGTAATTTAGTCTTATTATTTGAATCAAGCTCATTATTCATATTGACCATAGATTCTGTTATAAGATTACTACAGTTAGTGTTGTTACATTTTTGCTCAATCCTATTTACATTAAACAAAGTCGACTCTTGTACTGGCAAGGCGCGGCCTAACAATGAATCTTTAGTGAGTTGAAACCCTGGTTTCGTAAAACATTTTATAATAATTTGCCCATAACCATTTTCTAATTGAATAACGCCTTGTAAAATCTCATATTGTTTGTGGTCTTGTTGACATATACTAGGTTCAATTAACACACACCCACTATACTTAGGATCAGATTCTATATCAATTTTTGTAAACCCCGTTGTTATAAAATTTGTGGCTGAAGACCGAATTAAAACCTTTTGATTAGCGCTTTCAGAATCAGTTAATTGTAAGATATCCTTATTTTTGTAAACAACTACATGGTCCTGCTCAGTAAAAGTTTGACCTAAAAGCAATGGTACGCGGAGCAAGTGGTCTGGTACAATCAAAGCCTCTACGTTCGCCTGAACAGAATCGATTTCAATTTTAACGTCACATTTACCTAGACAATTCACCACAGAGTCACCAAATCCTTTTAATGTTGGTAAATCAGAAAAAGACAAAGTTTGATTTAATTTTTTGGCAAAAGATTCCGTTAACATTGTGCACTGACTACCAAAATCTATGAAACAATCTACTACTTGATCATTCACCTTGGCTGCTTTAAAATACTTTAAATCATTATCATTCTCTTGTGAAATACGCATAATTGTTTTAGTAATATTTGAATCCTTTTTTGCAAAACAATCGTTTGCTACGTGACCAACTTTATGACATACTTCGCATCGTTTTAAAGGTAGTTGACATTTATAGTATGGGTGGCCTTCTTCCCCGCAATTGTAACATTTGTAAGTTGTCTTATTTTCAGATGTATTATTCGAAAACCTATTTGTTTTAGGACGTTTGTTGTCGGAAATACTAGCACTGGGAGGTATCTGAGCTCTTTTATTAATTTTTACATTTCTAAGAAAAACAAGTAATTTATCAGGATCCGTGAACTGTGCTGCCTCAGCACTTGTTCTTATTGACCTATCTTCGATCCCAAAAAGAATACAATCAGTAGCATTTTTGCCTGTTATCGAACATCTATTTAACAAAACCATTTTGTTATAGAAATATTCCTCTAGGGAATCTCCAAACCTTGCTTTGCAAGCTAACATTTCCGTCAACAACTGCCCAAAGTTTTCGTCACTAGGAAACGCTAGTTTTAACTTTTCCTGCCACTCATCCCAAGTAAATAATAAGCTAGGTAAGCCCTGGTACCATCTTTGAGCTAAACCAACTAATTTAGGGAGTGCATAATGAATTGTCTGCCTTTCATTCCATCCATAAATGTTTCGACACTCGTTGACTTTCAAAATCCACGTATCTATGGTTTGATTTCGTTTGGAAGGGTCAAACTCTGGTATAACATTCATGGATGGAAAGCGGTCACTATTACTATCAGACTTTAACGCTTGGATTAAATCTTTAAAAGTATCTAACATATTACTTGAGCTACTAGGTATATCTGGTGTACTTGCGATTGGTATTCCTCTGCTAGCTGCGGCACGCGGAGTTCCTTGCGACGGGGGACTGCGCCTCGACGACTCTCTGATACGCGGTCTCGAATCAGTCCGTCTTGATCTACTTCGTGGCATACGGTTCCTGCGACTGCGGCTGCGGCAAGTGCGTTTGTACTTTGAAGTACGCTCATCACGTCTCACACGGCTGCTACTCGTGTCGGAGGTTGACGAAGAATCTCTTTCGTAATGCCGCTCATTCCTTGTACGTTTGCGTGACTCTCGCTTTTTACCCATTATGGCTGAAAATATATTATCAAAAAGTAAACGCTCAAAAAAAAAAAAAAAAAACAACAACAAAAAAAAGTACAGTAACTAATAACATTTATTTAGGATACATTCTTAGTTTAGATTTAGCATAACGTGGGTATTATGTTAATCCAAAAAAAATAAAGAAAACGGATGTTTCCGTTTGTTTTGTTTGTAATATGATTTGATTAAAACTTTGCACAATTTTTTTGTGATTCTATTAACTAGCGTATATCACCACTGCACTAAAACAACGGCTTAACGGAAATTTCGAATAGGCATAAATCTTACTGAATCATGTTTACTGCAGTATTTTTGCAAAAACAAATGGAACAGTTAACACTTTTATATCACCGAACAAGGATAAAAAAAAACACACTAACGTACCTTTTTAGGGGCGTAAAGTCCTCAATCGAGACTGTACTCGATATTATCCCGCTTTCTGAATTTGTGAAAGCAGCTTTTAAATAAAAATCCTCGTTGAACAATTATTAATTTATTCTTCACAACACACAGCACTTTGCCTTACAGTGACTTCACTTCACGACGGTTGCAACAAGAATGTTCGATGGCGAGACCTGCCACCTTTTTATACTACCTGTTTTAACTTTTCTAATAGTCAAATCAGCAACTAAGTTTAATAAAATATGGCAGGTGGCGCCACCGGACGTTGTCGTTGACTATTTAAATAATACTTATAATAAACACATTTACCAATACCGGAAGCTATCGTAATAATTACTAAATACATTAATTAATTAATTACATTAGCTAACACCATGCAATTTATTACTGAGATATTATACAGGAGAAATTGTTAAACCGGTAGGAAAGATACAACCCAATGTAAAATACAATAGTGATGTAAAGACATTGGATCTATATGTTATAAAAAATGGTAAAACTGCTTTATTGGGCAGACAATGGCTGGCAGAATTGAATATACAGTTGCCTAAGTTTGAGTGTAGTAATGTAAATAATGTGTTGAACGGTTCGTCATTGTTGTCCGATCTCAGTTCCAGATACTGTAATGTGTTCGCGGAGGGACTGGGCCGGTACACCGGCGGGTCAGTGAGCGTCCACGTGCGAGAGGGCGCGCGGCCCGTGTTCCTGCGCGCGCGCCCGCTGGCGTACGCGCTGCGCGAGCCGGTGGAGCGCGCGCTGGAACAGCACGTGCGGGATGGCATCCTCACTCCCGTCGAGCACTCCGACTGGGCGACGCCTATTGTGCCAGTCGTTAAAAAAGACGGTAGTATCAGGATCTGCGCCGATTATAAAATTACCTTAAATAAAGTTTTAGAAATTGACCGTTATCCATTACCAAGGGTAGAAGACTTGTTAGTACGTTTGCATGGAGGGCAGCACTTTAGCAAAATTGATTTATCTCAGGCATATGCACAATTTGAACTGGACGATTCCAAGAAATACACTGTAATAAACACACATAAAGGTTTATTTGTCTATAATCGTTTAGTGTATGGATTAGCCTCTAGCCCGGGCATTTTTCAACGTCGTTTGGAAGAAATGTTTGCAGATTTACCGCGGGTTGGGGTATTTTTGGATGATATCATAATTACTGGTAGAAATCCAAACGAACACATAGACAACTTAAATAAGGTATTTGAGCGATTACAAAAATATGGTCTGAGGGTTAAAAGGGAGAAATGTGAATTTTTCATGGAGTCAATTACCTATCTTGGTCACGTTATCAGCAAGGACGGGGTTCATACTTGCCCGAACAAGATAAAGGCCATCATTAACACATCTGCACCATGTAACGTATCCGAACTTCGATCATTTATTGGAATGATTATGTATTATGCTAAGTTTGTGCCAAACGTCAGTACCTTATTAGCACCGTTGTATAATTTACTAAAGGCGGGTGTAAAATTTGAATGGAGCGATGAATGTCAAAGAGCTTTCGAGGAGTTGAAGAGTAGACTGACTAGCAGCTCCGTGCTCACGCACTACTCGGCGACGCTACCGCTGGTGCTGACGGCGGACGCGAGCAGCGTGGGCGTCGGCGCGGTGCTGGCGCACGTCACGCCGGCCGGCGAGCGGCCCGTCGCCTACGCCTCGCGCTCGCTCTCGCCCGCCGAGCGCCATTACGCCCAAATAGATCGAGAGGCACTAGCGATTGTGTTTGCTATACGCAAATTCCATCAGTACTTATATGGCAGGCATTTTATTCTAAGAACGGATCACAAACCGCTGACTTATATCTTGGGTAATAAAGTAGGTATTCCGGTTATGGCAGCGTCGCGCTTACAGCGATGGGCTGTGCTTTTGTCGGGTTATCGGTATGATATTGAGTACGTTACTTCCAAGAAAAATTGTGCTGATGCATTGTCGAGATTACCACCTAATGTCAATAAGGAAAAGAAAAATAATAATAACGAGGAGGTAACTTACAGTAATTTTGTAGAAAACTTTTTGCCTGTTACTAACGCCATGGTTAAAGAGGCTTCGGCGCGAGATAAAACACTAAATAGGGTTAAGATTTTCATTGAATCTGGTTGGCCAGTGACTTGCCCAGAGGAAGCACTTAAACCATATTTTATGAGACGGAACGAATTATATTTGGATAATGGGTGCGTTATGTGGGGATATAGAATGATTATACCTGATACATTACGACCGGTTGTTTTAAAACAGTTACATATTAGTCATCTAGGAATCGTGAAGACAAAGAGTTTAGCTAGAAGCTACGTTTGGTGGCCACGTATTGATGAGGATGTAGAACAGCAGTGCCGTGCGTGCGAGACTTGTGCGCGGGAGGCGGACGCGCCGCCGCGAGCCGCCCCGCGCCCATGGCCCTACGCGCCGCAGCCGTGAACGCGCCTTCACATTGACTTTTTAGGACCGTACAGAGGGTTTTCTTATTTAGTTTTGATCGATTCCAGTTCTAAGTGGCTCGAGGCTTACGAAATGAAACAAAAAACTGCGGCATGCGTCATAAAAACACTTCGAAGTACATTTGCACGATTCGGTTTACCAGTAGAATTAGTGTCAGATCAGGGTCCACCATTTACGAGCACTGAATTTGAAGCTTTTTTACAAAACAACGGAATCAGACAATTATTTTCGCCAGCTTATCATCCGTCATCAAACGGAGCTGCTGAAAATGCAGTCAAGTTATGCAAACGTACAATAAAAAAAGCCTTACGGGATAATGTAGACGTCGATACTGCCCTACAAACCTTTTTGTTAACGTATAGGAACTCGATTCACAGTACAACGGGGGAATCTCCTGCTAGGTTATTACAAAAGCGTTCGTTGCGCTCAAGGTTCGATCTACTTCGTGGTAACTACGTTGTTGAAGAGCGAGTCAAGCAAGCACAGGATAATCAAGTTAAATTTTCGGGGGGTGAAGAGCGCAGTTTTAGTGTCGGTGAACCTGTATGGGTAAGAGGTTTCGGAACGCAGGATAAATGGATCAAGAGTAGCGTAGTTCGCAGTGAAGGGTCGCGTAGGTGTGTAGTGGAAAATGGTAATGGTCAATTTAAAAGACACGTTGATCAAATTCGTCGCAGGTCCCGACTATCGGTACCGTACAACGAAGATTCTTTAGAGAAATCACGAGATAACGGGAAGGAGGATGTCGTGCCGGTCGAGGGTGCGGTGGTGGATGGGAGTGGCGATGCTACAGAGCTACCCAATTCAGTAAATTCGCCGCAACAAATTTCCATACCTACCGCTGACAATGCTTCACCAGCTACGTCCCATGCACCGCAGCAACCTGAACCTAGTAACTCTAAGAGGATCCGTAAACCTGTAGTTAGATTCGGTCTTGAAATAGATTAAGTATATTTAAGCATTAAACCATTTGGTGTCTTGTAGACAACTCATTATTTTAGGTAGCATTTGTTAATTTAAAACACAAAAACAAAAAAATGTTTAAATTATTTATTAGAACTACTATAAGTTTTGATTTAAGGGTGGAGGTGTAATGTAGGTATACAAATTATAAATATAAAGATGGTAGGTGTAAATCTTTCATGTTACTTACGCCAGTCTGGAAATAAATCAATAAAAGGTTAGACGTGTGTTTCCTTAAGCTCCTAGTAGGTACCAATCTACTCCATATTTGTCACTATCTTTTGCATGTTATTGTCTGCTTGTTACATACCATGAGTTTTTAATTTAATATGAAAATATTTGCTATCTACTAAAGGACACACTTGGTCCACGCGACACACCTGGTCGCTACATAAGGACACACTTGGTCCACGCGACACACCTGGCCGCTCCTTAAGGACACACATGGTCCACGCGACACACATGGCCGCTACTTAAGGACACACTTGGCCCTCGCGACACACTTGGCCGCTGCTTAAGGACACACTTGGCCCTCGCAACACACCTGGCCGCTGCTTAAGGACACACTTGGCCCACGCGACACACCTGGCCGCTATATCTACCTTGTAAAATTGGATCGGCACAGTGGCCTTAATTTCAAGTTGATTATTGAATCAAATACAACACACATTAAAATGAACTTGAATTGTATTAAAATTTAATTCAAATAATTATTTGGATGGAACTAGTAATATCTTTTAAAGCCTTCATTTTAAGTCATGCATCGAATTAAATTAAATTATAAATGAATCGAACTAAATGAAATTGATGAATTGAATTGGTTTAAATTGAATCCAATTTAGAACTCACTATTGGTCATAACTCACGAACATAGTTTTTATGAGTCTTTTTCTACGACTACCAAATCAAAAATGGAGTGGTATATATTCAACTTTTGAAATAAGTTTTTTTTTTAAATATTTATTTATAAAAAACAGAATATTAGCCCTACAACAGTTGTATGTTAAAATATATTTTTTTTAAATCTACTAAACACAGCTACAAGAAAATAACAATAATATTGAGTACCTATTTCGCTTTGTATTTCGTATTTGGATTGAGAAACGATCATAGTAGTTTATATTAAATTTGGCTTTTTAGTTGCACCAATTATAGGTAAACCGCGAAACTGAGACATCTCTGACGTCACTTTTGTTGTATTTTTCTCCCAAATAATGCACTCCATATTTTTATTATGAATTAAATGTTCTTCTTCAAGGTAAAAGAAAGATCGTTTAATTTATAGCAATTATGAAGAATACATTCATTGGGAGGAAAATGAAAAAAAAAGCGACAAAAGTGACGTCAGAAACGTCTCAGTTTTGCGGTCGACCTATACATAAATTGCGCATTGTGTTTTCATAAGCCATTAGCAAAGAGTAGCCTTGCCCAAATGATTTAATGATAACACAGCACAACTACGTCATGTTAGCACAGGCTAGGTTCGTATCAAGAACAAACCCAGTGCTAGCTGGACAATTTTTATTACCTACTTAGATATCAAGTAAACTTGTGTATTCGTAACCACTGAACACTATCAAGGAGTTGCCTTGACCAAATGGTCAGTTGGAAACTTAACACGATTTAATCAGGATAGTAAGTGCTAAGCAAAATAGAATTCAATCCAAACACACTGCTCGATGTAAAGCAAAATCGTTACGTTATTGAAACTATTTTATAAGAAACATTTTATTACTCTAATCATATGAATCAAAAATAGTACGTACCCTTTGTGAGCTGCAGGTTTCCACTTCTGACTTTTCATGAGTCAAACACCATCACAATTTTATAAAGTTCTTTATTCGATCACCACACTTATCTTTTAAACAAATCATTATTTCTAACCATAATAATTATAACGGCACCTCAACATAGATTTATTTCCACAACCTTTCGCTTCGGCGGTTAGTACTAGACTGCCTCGCTTTTCGAGTGCGCCTCGCAAGTAAGAAAGTAGGAGGAGAAGGGGCAGCCTGTGTTGCCACTTTATAAACAACGATAACGGTATTTGTTAAAGTAACAATACTCATTTTTATACAAATATTAATAACGTTAACTGTTATTGCATTGAGTTAATATTACTACAGGTCTAACTGATTAAATCTAAATACAAAAATCATCACAATAGTATTCGTTTCGTTTCAACATAATTGGATAATGTTGAGTAGTATGAACAACCGTTTTTTTTTAAATGAGTATAACTTACAAAAGGACAGAGACAAAAGGAGTTATCTTAACTTTGCAATATTTTACTTGATGACGGGGTACTTATTAGCGGTGACAGCACTCAATGTAAATCTGCATCTCCTCCTATTATTTTGTTTTGCATCAGTATTTGAGTTTAATATATTTTGAGCACGTTTAACACTTTGACATATCATTCCTTAATTGCTAAAGCATTCTTATATTATAAGTATTACATAACAATAAATGCACTCTACGCGATTTTTGTAAGATTTGTAACTCAATGTTTGACAATACGACCTTAAATCCGTCGTCGGTTGAGAAGTTGTAAAAAAAGTTATTACAAAGACACTACGCGCAGTGACATTTTATTCAAAACTGGCAAGTTATAGCCAACGGCGATAAAACTGTGCACGTGGCAATTCCAGGTAGATAAAAAGATAAAGGAAAGGGTTGGAAAGGTATTGTTCTTGTTTGCATACTTATCGCTTGTGTGACTAAAGCCATTTTGTGATCATAGAGCTGATAAGTAATATTAATGACACTTCATTTTCTTTTTAATGTGTTAAATACTCTCGTAGTATTTTCAGAATAACTTTTTGACGTGACCTTTCGTAAAACGCTTTATGGTTTACACATCGATACGTTAGGCTGCATTATTGCTGTAAATGTTGTCGATAAGCTTTCTTAAATTTTAACCACATTATATGTATTTATATGTAAAATTAGTTCGTACTTAATTCATAAATCTACAAATACGCGTAATGTACTGCACTGAATAAAAAATTGTCCTGTAAAACTGTTTAACCTTACACAGTCTCCTTCTTCCCCTTTAGGATTGCCAAAATGCAGGTACGCACTGTATTTGCAACTAAATGACAGTTTATATTGGATTTAAATAAAAATAAACCTTTTTTATAGTTCAGTATTTTATACTACTTGAAAAAAAATTAAATCGCACTATAAAAGTGACAAATTTCAATAAAAATATGTCATATACCCGGTATCAATTGGAATCGGGTGGGTTAAAATAGCGTGGATTGGATATTTATCCAGTGGCTGGGTTTATATACGGGTAGGCGCCCATCGATAGTCACAACACGAACAGTTTATTACGCCACAAAATAGTCACAGTCAATACAACACACGAATAGAAGGAGAAACGGGCACAGAAGAAAACAGTACATAAAACACGAACGTTAATAACAATAAATAATGCGCGCGAGCAAATGTTTAGAACGCAAACAGCAATTAGCTTCAAAACATCTATCAGACTGGCGTGCATTCGCCGCGGGGAGCTCGCCGCACAGTGATCAATTTTCGAGTTTTAGGTGTAGAAAAATATTTTTAAGGTTTTTTATTTTTCTAGTGCATATTAATTTATGTAATACAATATTAACTTATTTTGTATATGTAAAGTGACATAATAATGTGTTACCAGCCCATTAGGGGAGACCGGGGATAGTTGACTAATTTTTTGCTAAACCATTCATATTTTTTGTGTTTTTATACATACAGATAATAAAATCGCATTAATGGGTAGAAGAACTATTAAACTATCAAAAAAAATTAAAACAGTCATTATTTAACATCATGATCATGTTTTACTGCATTTTCAAGAACACCAACTCTTAGTCAATCTACCCCGGGTCCGAGGTAGATTGACTATATGCCCAGGGTAAGTAGACCTACGTATCAATAAGGGACAAATTATAAGAAAAGTCAAGTAAAAAAAAAAAATTAAAATTAAATTGAGCTGTATTCAAGAACAATTTTAATCGGGTACAGACATCTTTTATACATATAGGTAATTATTTAACGAAAATATCAACTCTTAGTTTTATATTTGAAAATTTTATGGTTATATTAATAATACAATTCAAATTAACTTAATTTCAAATAAACTTTTTTAATTCTAGAAATTTAATGCACATTTTTACTGCTCTACTTGAATAATATTATTTGTTTAGTTTTTTTTGTACTTAAAGTAACTTCTTAATCAATCCCATTTCAAATCACATATTAATCTTTAAATACTTAAAAATATAAGAAAACAGTCAAGATATCAGTCTTCATTATCAGAAATACAATGTTTGCATTCAAAGAATATTAGATTACCTCTTTTAAACATTTGGCATCAACCCATTCGACTTACAAGTTATGAACTGAATCCATTGTTCGCCAGAAATACTATCAGCGTAGGATTCAGTGCACTCTAAGCAAATCGTGCTTTCGTTATCAGAATAGGTCGTTCTTTTATAGGTCCTCATTGAACTGTAACAAAACAATTGATAATACGTATAAGGTATTTAATAAAAGGTTCATTTTAGAGATATTTCAAAATCCAAATGTTATTGGGGTTGTTTGACTAACTATTTAACCAGCCCCGAAAGAAATTAGTCTACCAACCCCAGACGCCATTTTAAGTTTTGAAGGCATGAATAACCTAAACACTGCCATCTACTTCAGAAATAATACATGGAATATAATTATTATGCACTCTTAAAACACTCTGGCTAATAGGCAAATAGTTAACTTAAAATGTGTAGGTATCAGAACAAAAAATATGCAATGTGAAAATATTACTTACATGAGACCAAAACAAATCACATTTCACTGCTCGAAAACGGCGTGCGTCCGCGATGCAGCGCTCCGGACGACGGAGCGGGGGGAGGAGAGTGATGCGCGGCTGCACTAGGATGACGTAATATTCGCATCGTTGGCGAGTTTTTAGCGTTTAGTCTACCTACCCTTATAGTCAACCATCCCCGGGCTCCCCTACTTATTGTTAAAATAAACTTGATGCAAGAATCTACCTTTCAAAAAAGACGAATGACTTTTTTGCTCGAAACAATTACATAAGTCAATTAGAATAACTCAGACACTCTTGATATCTATGAGCGATCGCTTTCATGCTGTTTTCAGATGCTGGAAACAGTCATTTGATTTGGATTAAGAAGAAATTTAATCAAACATTAAGCAATTTTATATCTTCTTATCTTCTTCTATTATGCTGTATAATTTAGTAATAAATGGTTATTTATCTCTAGGAGGCTTAGAACTGAGGTTCGGCATAATGAGTAGAGTTTTGTTGAGCCAACATCGTCATTTAACCCCCTAGGTTTTTGTTCCGTCATCGTATTTTTATCGTAGATTTATCTTAAGTAATTTAAACGCATTATCGATGTTCTGCATGATTGGTTTATGCAGTAACAAAACGCAGCCTTAAAATGGCTGCCATGCGATCACAGCCTGATAGTTTTCGTTTGACGAACGCTAAAGGGCAGTTGCAATCTGGACGTTGAGGGGGACATACCGACCGCGCACGGACGGAACCTGCGCGACCGCGACCGCGTGTTCGTCAATATCTTCATATTAAAACTCCTCGCCGCCTCATCCTAAATCGACCAGAAGTGATGTGCAACCAGCTGGTGTGAGCCCAAACGATGGTGGAAGTCAACGATCTCCAAGGTATGTGACGCATTATATTTTGTTGCCGCGTGCCTCTCGAAACAGAACATCGTATTTTCATCGGCAGGTCTTAACCTGATCCAAGTGTAGCATAAAGCCACCAACCGGTTTTAATTATGTGTGTGGTGCGTTTGCTACATCTTTTATGGTGCCGAAACCCGGGAATTTCCACCAACCACGTGCACGGCACCTTCCCCTATCCGGATGCTATGGTATTTTTTGGTTAAAAGTCTTTGCAAATCTTAAATCTATATCGTCATTCGTTATCGGTTGCAGAGTTACCCATTTAATCAGATCTTACTACGCATAAAATCATTTGGTGTCGGAACTTACGGGCTAACCAGTTCATATCGTAAAACATCGTCTAGTTTAACCCTAAGTAATTGTAAGATTAAATTAAGCAATCATTTTCAATTCATCGGTGCTTAACACGTTCCGGGACAGTGCCCTCCTACAGGCGTGAAAACAATAAAACATCTATTGTGTCTGGAGTAGTGTCCCGGAACGTGTTAATTTATTCATCGGCTTACACTAATTTGAACCTAAACGGGTATTAACTTGTTCAAAACAATTATTAGCACATCATTTCAGTATCAATAATCGTTCAACATCGTTAATTATACTAGAATCAATTGTTATCGTGTCACAAATTGAAATCTCAAATCAACATTTTTTATTTTTACTTTCGGGTAGTTTCGTGTCGCCGGCGCGCAACTACCACAATCACGGTCTATACAAATTTATCTGCACTGACATCGTTAAAGTTCGTATCTCATTTCATGCAAACATTTTGAATTTACTTCTTAGCGTATTCGTAATAGCCTGTTTCGTAAGTGGAAGCTTTTATTTCTTCGAATTAGTTCATAACATAACGTACAAAATAAATTTGTTTGCTAACGGATAGCACTTGCATTCATCACATTGTGCGTAAACATTTCTTATCGCTGCACGACACGGCATCGATCGTAGTAGTAGGCATCAGTGCAGTTTTTTGTCCGCATTCCATCTTGATAAACATAAGGGTGGTAACACATTATCGCAACAGATCGATTTTCACTTTTAAGATTTTATCGGTGATTTCATTTTCGTTATCATGTCTCCTTCAAATAGACGGACAAGAAAGTCTAGTACATTGAAGAAATCGAAATCAAAATCTGTAGACATAGAATACACAGCTCAAGATTTGTCTTCATTGCGCAGGAAACGTACGATTGCACTTAAACGTTTGAATAAAGCTTTAGAAATCGGCCAATTAGCGCTGATGACTCTGAAATTAACTTGTTTTTGTCTTACCACAACAATGTAAATCAATTATGCTTTTGAGGATGCCCATTACTCAATTATCGATGTTTTGGATGATGAAAGCGAGGCTGACACAAGGTTACAGGAAGAATTCGATGACACGTATTATACTTCGTACCCCTTCCGAAGATGATTACTGAGTTTACATGCAGCAATACGTAGTATGATGCCGTCAGTAGTGTATTATTGGGCATTCTGTCCCCCAGTCGTACGCTTCGCTCCCGACCGTTCGCTGCGCTCACTCTGGTATGACAGAATGCCCAATAATACACTACGGATGTATTTAACAAAACTCAGTAGCGTTTAAACCATTCGGTTAAAGACCCGTGGTAAGATTCTCTCACCGAACTTCCTAACTAACATGACACAGACAACTCGGGACCAAAGGCAAGATTCCTTTGCTGAATGTATCGCCTAACTCATTCGGTTGAAGACCCGTGGTAAGTATCTTCAGAGAGGCCCGTGGTAAGATTCTCTCACCGAACTTCCTAACTAACATGACACAGACAACTCGGGACCCATGGCAAGATTCCTTTGCTGAATGTATCGTTTAACTCATTCGGTTGAAGACCCGTGGTAAGTATCTTCAGAGAGGCTCGTGGTAAGATTCCCTCACCGAACTTCCTAACTAACATGACACAGACAACTCAGGACCCATGGCAAGATTCCTTTGCTGAATGTATCGCCTAACTCATTCGGTTGAAGACCCGTGGTAAGTATCTTCAGAGAGGCCCGTGGTAAGATTCCCTCACCGAACTTCCTAACTAACATGACACAGACAACTCGGGACCCATGGCAAGATTCATTTGCTGAATGTATCGCCTAACTCATTCGGTTGAAGACCCGTGGTAAGTATCTTCAGAGAGGCCCGTGGTAAGATTCTCTCACCGAACTTCCTAACTAACATGACACAGACAACTCGGGACCCATGGCAAGATTCCTTTGCTGAATGTATCGCCTAACTCATTCGGTTGAAGACCCGTGGTAAGTATCTTCAGAGAGGCCCGTGGTAAGATTCCCTCACCGAACTTCCTAACTAACATGACACAGACAACTCGGGACCCATGGCAAGATTCCTTTGCTGAATGTATCGCTTAACTCATTCGGTTGAAGACCCGTGGTAAGTATCTTCAGAGAGGCCCGTGGTAAGATTCTCTCACCGAACTTCCTAACTAACATGACACAGACAACTCGGGACCCATGGCAAGATTCCTTTGCTGAATGTATCGCCTAACTCATTCGGTTGAAGACCCATGGTAAGTATCTTCAGAGAGGCCCGTGGTAAGATTCTCTCACCGAACTGCCTAACTAACATGACACAGACAACTCGGGACCCATGGCAAGATTCCTTTGCTGAATGTATCGCCTAACTCATTCAGTTGAAGACCCGTGGTAAGTATCTTCAGAGAGGCCCGTGGTAAGATTCTCTCATCGAACTTCCTAACTAACATGACACAGACAACTCGGGACCCATGGCAAGATTCCTTTGCTGAATGTATCGCCTAACTGATTCGGTTGAAGACCCATGGTAAGTATCTTCAGAGACGCCCGTGGTAAGATTCTCTCACCGAACTGCCTAACTAACATGACACAGACAACTCGGGACCCATGGCAAGATTCCTTTGCTGAATGTATCGCCTAACTCATTCGGTTGAAGACCCGTAGTAAGTATCTTCAGAGAGACCCAAGGTAAGATTCTCTCACCGTCTGTTCTGTCTAACACATTCAGCTCAAGATCCATGGTAAGATTCTCTCGCTGAATGTCCTTCCTAACACAAACGGCTGAAGACCCATGGTAAGTATCTTCAGAGAGACCCAAGGTAAGATTCTCTCACCGTCTGCTCTGCCTAACATATTCAGCTCAAACCTATGGCAAGATTCTATCCCTATTTTATTTCCTATCCTGATTACTATTACTATACCTTTAGTTACCGTTTACCATTACTTACCCTTTTTACCATTACCAGTTTTAACATTACCATACCTTCATAGAACAGAATACCATACCTTTTAATTTTTATTAGAATAAAACAACCACAACAACCATAATTTATTACAAATTTAAATAAATGAAGACCTTTTTTTAATATTATTTATGAAATAAATCAAATGTTCCGCTCGACGAAGTTTCATATTCACGGTGTAAATAATTTTATTAAATCGAATCGTTGGAGATCTGAAAAACAACATTAAAAATTTAAATAAATTACAGGACATTTTAAATACAAATCTCAAACTACTATCAAAGTTATTGATAAATAAAATAGTCACCTTTTTTTTCATAAGATTCGTAAAAATGTGTTTTGCATTTGGTCGGGCTTGTTTAAATTCTGCCACAAATACTGAAAAAATAAAACATAAGTGTATCATCTATCTTATTTGTAGTTAAAATTGGCAAACAAATCACTTTTTTTTTTCGTAGCTTAAGGATTTTTTATGTGTGATCTGTTTTTGATTAATATTTAAAGTTAAATTTAAAGTTAATCAAAAAACACAATATTAATTATTATTGATTATTAATATTATATTAATGATTATTAATTCTATTCTATAAGGTCAAATCGTTTAAAGTGATATTATTTTAACTAGGTATTAGTATACATTATAGAAACAGAACACTATCATTATTATTTGGAAAATCATCATTTTTTTATTAATTTTTCTAACAAAGAAAATATAAATTTTTAAACACAGCACCCTGTCGATTTTAAAAGTTATTTACGTCTTTGGCTTTGCCTCTCTCAATTCAATGCCTTATCCTTCTTTTTTTCTAATCTTAACCTTAATTAATAAATAAAAAATACCAAAAAGTGTTTTCTACAAAAAATGAATTTTTTATTGTACTGAATCGGCCCTTTAAGTAATATCACTATAAACGAGGTAACCTTCTATACAAAAAGTATATGAAATGAATAAAATTTTACTTACATGGTAAATGATGCACTTATTTCAAAGACTTTTTAAATTTGTTACCGCACTCTTTAAATTACAATCATGATGAATAACTTTCTACTCGTTGAAATCCAATGTCTGACTGTGTGATGCATCGCGGTCAGCGTGGGAATTTGCAAGCTGCAATTTATAGTCCAGGAGTAAGATGCTCACTTGTTCCGGACTACGAGTTTTATATTTTTATGGTTAAATCTATTTATTTTAAAAGGTTTTAGTTTTGTTTGGTTCCGTGTTTTTTTTTATATTTTGACATTGTATATATTTACTATAATAATATACCTCCTTTCAATATTGTAAAAACAAAGTATTCGTTTAAGACATCACTATGTACATATTTCATATCATGCCGTAAAGTCATATAATAAATACTATTATAACAGAAATTAAAAACATTACTACTTTCACCTGAATTGTTCGTTATAACGTCGCCTAAAACATCTCGGCTCCTGGTCTCACACAGTTACTTGCAGATTCAGCATTGAAAGCTTTGATTGTGTGTGTACGACATGTAACTTTAGATTTTTATTGTTTACTTCATGTTGCAGCCGAAGTTTGAAATGATAATTATTTTAAACTTTTTACCTAAAGGCTGACTGGTAGAGAATGTTTCTAGCTTTAGTTTAGGTTTAGTATACAACACAAGTATGTGCCATAAAGATTAAAAAAATAAAAAAATCTAAATGCTATGCAGTTTAAAAAATATGTGATCCTTGTGATAAAAATTGAATATTAAATCTATAAAATCAATGAAATTGAAGTCATTAATAAATATTTAATGACACTCACTTAATAAAATAGTTTTTAATTGAAGGTTTGCTCAAATAAATGTAGTAATATCATTTTTATTCCTTCCAAATGTAATTATAGAAACTTACTACTTGTAAGATCTTACAAAAAATTGTCTCTGATCAGATATTTAAGAAATTGACCTACGTGCTTAAGATTCTGATTTCACTTGTACTGCAACATAGTGTAATACTATCACATTTCCTTTGAACGTAACATTAAAGTAGCGTAATATCTAATTAAAAAGGTAATAAGTCACTTGCTACTGAACATTTTATTTATGATTCTATACATATCAATAATATGGCCTAAATTCGTATGTTATTTTATTGTAACTTTGGTCACAAGAAATTAGCTTTATTTTTGCTGACGATTTATTATTAATCCCATAAATACGGAATTTTGTCCCAATAAAATCAATTATTTTGTGAGATTCTTTGTGAACAGCAAGAAACAAGCTCCTGGTTGTGCAAAATGTTAGTAAGTATTATTAATTTATTTCATAGTATTTTTTCTTTTATTAATTTTAATTATGTTACGTTTTCTCTACCGCTGTAGTTGTGTAGCGATCCGCGATGTGCACTATAAAGCTGATATTAATGATTCTCATTATTATTTTTTCAGGTCGGACTCTGAGTACGCCTCGAGTGTTGAGGAAGCGACACCAGTTGAAGTGCTGCCAACACCCCCGAGCAAGAGCAAGGCCAAAGCCAGCGCGTCGACCTCGACCAAAGCCAGCGCGTCAACCTCGTCTGCTCCGGCGCCTAAGCCGAGGAAGCGAAAGCCTGCCATCGCTCCGGTTGCGAACGTTGAAGCTTTAACAAGGTAAATAACTTCCTTTCATATTCTGATTATATTTACCAATCACACTCAATTCTGCTTTGAATAAATAATTTACAGTGAGTATTTACGAGTATAGAGTATTTATTAGAAAAATAAAGTAGTAAATGTATAAAAGTATAAAAAACTAGAAATAAATAATATTATGTTCTGAACTAGGTATTCGATAATATGGGTTGCTAATATAAATAATTAATTGTTCACAGACCAAAGAAAACGAAGAGTTTGTTTTCTATTCTTAACAAAGACGAGCGGGCAAGTACGAAGGAGACAACTCGTAGCATCGCGTCGAGCTTTACGTCGCGGGTGTCTTCGGGCCAGTGTCGCCGCACCGCAGTCACCAGCGGCGAGTTCTACGTCGATTTAAAAATCTACCACACCGACGATGTCAAGAACGTTCCAGCCGATGAACGTTACAAGAAGGCGCTTGCATCGGTAAAGCTCCAATGCGGTGAACAATCCCGGGAGTGGGAGGCTCTACAAGAATTTATAAGTAGGGCTTATAACATTTTTGAAGAGTCCGAACCAACGTACTATGGTAATAAAATAAATATAAAATAATTTGTCATTTGTTTCGAATATAAGTTTTTTTTAATATTTCAATCATTTGTCATTTATTTCTGGTAGATTAGAGACTTTTTTGTTCCTTTATTATTCTTGGTTCTAAAATGCCGTTCTGTACTATTTGTAACGTGTCCATGGGTTCGACCTCTTGGATAGGCCACTTGCGCAGTCGCTCGCACAAGCAAAATAACTCCAGCCAGCCACACAGTGATGGCGTAGAAATCGTAGGATCTGCATTTCGCTCTCGTATAATTTCGTACCGAGTAGTTGCAAACGAACTTGACCTAATACCGAAGCTCAAAAATTTGGCGTTACTCTATGCGGATGACTTGAAGATGTACTCACAGGTTGCCACAACGCAGCACTGCCTCGATCTTCAATCGGACATAGATACACTTCTTGACTGGTGCAAACGGAACGGTATGACACTGAGTGTCGGTAAATGTTCTGTGGTGACGTTCACTCGCGGCAAGACCCCTATTATTTACGAATACAACATTGAAGGGGTACCTCTTGTACGTAAACTAGCAGTCAGAGACCTGGGTGTTGTTTTTGACTCTGAACTTAGTTTCAGAGATCACTACGAAGTGTTAACCAGAAAATGTGGTCAATTATTAGGTTTTATATGTCGCATGTCTAGGGAATTCAAATCGCACAAAAGCGCCGTCCTCTTATTCCGCTCTCTACTGTTAAGCCGTCTCGAGTATGCATCTACTATCTGGTCACCTCAGTACCATACGCATATTGATAGAATAGAGGCGTTACAGAGGCGTTTCCTTAGGGTGCTAACGTATAGGCATGGACTTAAGCGCGAGCTGCTCACTTATGGAGATCGACTACAGTACTTCAAATTTGATAGTCTTCACAAGCGTCGCAAGGCACATGGGATGTTTTACTTGCACAAAATCCTGAGTGGGTCAATATCTACTTCAGTTTTATCAAAAATAAGCATTAAAATACCGAAACGCTCTCTGAGAATCCCACGAACATTCGAACTGCCTCTCTGCACTAGCAACGCGTCATCTCACAGCGCTATGCATAGAATCTGCCGCGATTTCAATGAGCTCACATCTGCCATCGACGATGTGCCTGACATCTACAACTTTTCTTTAAACAAATTTAAGACAGTTGTCACCAAATTGCTACTAGAGGAGTCTTTTGTCATTGGTTAGCCTTTGTTAAATTAATTAATTTTTAATCTGTAATTTAAATTTTATTCATAATACTAATTTATAATAAATTACCATAATTTTATAGTTTCCAATTTAATTCAAATGTATTTTATTTAAGCGATTGTTAACTTGATTTGCATGCTGTGTGCACTCGCTCTTGGAGATGCAACAAATCATAACCTTATGAATAGATACTTATTTTTTGTAATGGTTGTAACTCTGTTGTGTGTACCAAATAAATAAATAAAAAAAAAATAAAAAAAAGCTCTATAGATATTTTTTTAAATTCTATTCATAATAAAATAAAAATACTTTTAGACGAAGCTTTAAGAGTACACACTTGTATCAAAGTAAATTTTGAATTATTTAGCATTTTCCTGTTATTCAAAAATAACAAGCAGGAAATCAAATCCTTTGTTACAAAAAATTTTATACTTTACCATAATTATGATTTTAATAGTTTATTTTCTAAACTTGTGAGTAAGCTGAAAAAGAAAATGGAAGACTTTGAGGAAAGCGACAGTGGTTGGGCCTTCTTGAGTAATTCACATTTAGAAATGAATGTTAATAAGTACCAGCCATTAGGTGGTTCATCTTATTTAAAATTACCTAAGTTCATTCAAAGTAAGAAAGCGTGCATAAATATTCAAAACAAAGACCAATGTTGTTTTTTATGGAGTGTTACAGCAGCTCTTTTTCCAGCTCGAAATCATCCAGAACGAGTCTCTTCTTATCCCGATTTTAAAGATGTTCTGAATGTTGATGGGATATCTTATCCCATCACATTCTCAGATATTAATATTTTTGAAAAAAATAATTCCAACTTAAGTTTTATTATTTACGGTCTAAAAAATAACAAAACCATTATCGGTCCTGTATATAAATCAGAAAATACCAAAAACAAAAAAACTATTCATTTGCTACTCTTAGAAAACGGCGCAACATCGCATTTTTGTCTTATCAAGGACTTGTCGCGGCTTCTCAGAAATCAAGTAACAGCACATCATGGAAAAATTTATTTCTGTGATACATGTTTAGTATTTTTTACTTCTTGTGATGAACTAGAAAATCATATTTGTAGTGGGATCGTCACTGTATTACCCGAAAAGGGGTCTGTAATCAAATTTAATAATTATGATCGTAAACAAAATGTTCCATTCGTAATTTATGCAGACTTCGAGACTATTTTAGAAGAGCACAATGACAAGTCTGTTTCTGACACGGAAAATACAAAAACGCTGCAGCACCATATACCCGCTGCGTTTGCATACAATATAGTGTGTTCTGTAAATACTAGCTATAATCGTTATGTATCATATCTCGGCTCTGATTGTGTGCCTAAATTTATAGAATCTCTTTATCGCGATGTGCGCGAAATACATACAATCTTGTGCAAAAATTCGCCTATGATTTTTACCGAAAAAGATGCATTCGAATTTTCGCAAGCCACTCGCTGTCATATATGTGATCACTTTTTATTTTTTGACAAAGTGCGAGATCATTGCCATATAACAGGTCAATATCGCGGTGCGGCACACAGATATTGCAATTTACAATACAAAATACCTAAGTTTATTCCTATCTTTTTTCACAATTTGGCGGGTTATGACTGCCATTTATTCATAAAACAGTTAGGTGAAATGCCAGGAAATATTAAGATTATACCTAAAACTAAAGAAAATTATGTGTCATTTACGAAATTTGTTCCTATTTCTGATCAAGAATTTGTACAGTTGCGTTTCGTTGATTCATTTAAATTTCTTGGTACTAGCTTGGAAAAATTAGCGAAAACTATTAAAAAAGATGAGTTCGAACATTTACGCACCCATTTTCCTATAGAGTCCCAATTTAATTTACTTACTCGCAAAGGTATATATCCGTACGAATACATGGATAGCTGGGATCGCTTTAAGGAGCGATGTCTTCCAGAAAAAAAAGAGTTTTACAGCTGTCTTACAAATGAACATATTACCGATGCAGATTATGAACACGCTCAATTGGTTTGGTCGCATTTTAACATTAAAAATCTGCGTCAATACACTAAATTATATTTAAAAACGGACGTCCTGTTGTTAACTGACATTTTTGAAAAGTTCAGAAAAACTTGTAAATTTCATTATCAATTAGATCCCGCCTTTTACGTGACCGCTCCTAGTTTGTCATTCGATGCAATGCTTTATAAAACCGGAGTTGAGTTGGAACTGATAGATAACCTTGCCATAGTGCGTATGATTCAATCAGGCATTAGAGGAGGTGTATGTATGTGTTCGCACAGGCATGCTAATGCCAATAACAAATACATGTACAATTACGATCCCTTAAAACCCGATACCTTTGTAGTTTACATAGATTGCAATAACTTATACGGGTTCAGTATGTGTCAATCTCTACCGTTGTCGAATTTTAGATTTTTAAACCAAGCAGAAATAGAATGTCTTGATATTGTTAATGTTTCTTCTGATGCAGAGTATGGCTTTATACTTGAGGTTGATTTAAGCTATCCAAAAGATTTACATGACAGGCACAATGATTTACCATTTTGTCCTGAAAAATGCATTCCACCCGGCGGTAAAACTAATAAACTCGTGCCTAATCTTTACGACAAGTACTTCTACGTCATTCACTATGTCCACTTAAAAACATGTCTAAAACATGGACTGGTATTAAAAAAAATACATCGGGTCATTACATTTAGACAAAGTCCTTACTTAAAGCAATATATCGATCTAAATACAAGTTTAAGACAACAAGCTCAGTCTACGTTTGAACAAGATTTTTTCAAGTTGCTCAATAACAGCATTTTTGGGAAAACCTTAGAAAACAATGAAAAAAGAGTTAACGTACATTTAGTTAACGAATGGAGTGATCAGAATAATATAACAAAAAAGAGAATAACTGCTAATAAATTAATTGCAAGCTCAAGTTTTCACAGTGCCTCAATTTTCACAGAAAATTTAGTAGCTATACAAACAAAACCTGAACGCGTGATTTTGGATAAGCCAATATACATAGGCTTCACGGTGTTAGAGTTATCTAAAAGCCACATGTATGACTTTCATTATTCAGTTTTTGAACCATCGTATAAAAACAAATTAAAAATGTGTTACACGGATACAGATAGTTTCGTGTACCAAATTGAAACCGAAGACTTTTACAGAGATTTGAAACAATCTCTCCTTCATTATTTTGATACAAGTAATTTCTCTGAAAAAAACAAATATGGCTTGCCGCTCTTAAATAAAAAGGTACCAGGACTTTTCAAAGACGAAATGGGTGGAAATATTATAACAGAATTCGTTGGATTACGGTCCAAATTGTATTGTATAAAGACAATTAATGCTACAATTAAAAAAGCAAAGGGAGTTAAGACAAGTGTGGTTCGTGATATACAAATATCAGACTACAAAAGAACCTTGTATCACGGTAATATAGTGCGAAAGACAAATGTTTTATTTAAGTCAATCAAACACAATCAGCCTTACCACAAATCACTTAAACAAAGTTTTAGGCACTGTTTAACAAGATTTTAAGAAAATCCTTACCACAAATCAGTTTTTGGCGCTAAAACACTCTTTTAAACAGTGTTTTAGTTAAACACCCTCCCCCCTATTTTATCTTGTGTTTAACCTCAAAAAATAGACAGATTGACATTTGACAACCAACGACCTCTATGTTACACTAGACAGGCTGTTTAGAACAAATTTTGTGGTACGGTAAGTTTAGGCCAGATGGAGCATCTGCGTTTACTCTGTTACCAGAAACTACCACGTCAAAACGTTCCTTACGACAAAAGACGAATTAGATAAATTACGTAAATATGTGTTTAGGTGCCCGTATTTTCACCTAGTTTGTCAGCGATAATTTTGTTAAATTGTTTGTAGTAAATCTAAGCGATTCGATGATTAATTTGAGGCATAAAAGTACTAATTTTAGTTTTCTCACAATTTCCATAGAAAACCAAAGATCAACCAAAAACAGACATGCCAAACAAAAGTCTCATAGGTAGAAATGAATTAATTACCGTCTAATAAGAAAATCGGCCAGTAGGATTTATTTGAGTTTATCTTATTTTAAAATGAATCATTTCGTTAAAAAGGAATGTCAAGATTGTTAACAATATTACAAGACTAGCAAAAAACTGACTTTAAGTAAAAATCTGTATGTTGTACTGACAGCAGTTGTATTGTTAAATAAGTACAAATTATGTTGTTATAACATTGGTAGGCGTATTGATCCTTAATTATTTTTGAGGATCTAATATCAAATATTTTCATATTTAAAACATTACCTATCACTCGAATAAAAAATATATAAACGTAAGTACTAATATCGAATCTAAGGCAGAAAACTAAAAACCAGCGACGTGTCATATCTGTTCGAATACTCTTTGCTACCTTTGACAGTTCAGTGTTGTTGTTGTAATGGCGATTGTCATGTTTGGGAAAAATGAAAAAAAAGGATAGATGTGATTTCTTTTTGAGTTTTTTTTTGTTTTTTAAGTTATTAATTTTCTCTAATACTTAAAAACGATTTAATATATCATAATGTATTTAAATGTATATGCTTTAGTAGCTTAAGATTGACTTTCCTAAGAAGCACGACAATAATCCGCATTAAACAGGAGAAATTAAAAAATATTGAATGGCAACACTTCACTTCTGTCATTTTAGAAAATGTACCACAAAATTTGTTCTGAACAGCGTGTCTAGTAGAATACATATATGTCTATGTTGACAACTTGACTTTCGTTTCGCGGTAAATCAAATTCGTGCTTTCCTATAGAAAATATTATGGATGATTGATTTCACAACAAAATACGACTTTTTACCTTTGATTAAAGTAAAATAGCGGAAGATACGGCATGTCATACTAATTGTCAGCTAAAAAATGGCACTACTCACTACTACATACAAGATACCCACACTGCTGTGTAACTTTACGCTACTGACGACAGAGACAAACCCATTTCTTACGACGGTAGTGCGAGCGAAACAAACGCGCGCTTTGAGATGTCTCTTGTCACGTTGACGTCTCCTTGCAATAAGAATCAAGAAGCGTCAGCAGACAAATCGGATCGGAATTGTGTTACATGTTTTTTGTGAAAACTAATAAATTACTTGTTATTATTACTTTACTATTTTGAAATGTCGAGTGATGATTGGCGTGAGTAGGGTTACCAAAAATAAAACAAAATATAGGTTTATTTTTAAATATTTATTGTTAAAACATGATTTTTGCAATTAATGATTTCCAAGTTTAATTTATTTTGCTATGAATAACTACTTGGCCCGCTGCAGTTGACATGATGAATAGATGGCGCTGACGTCACGCAACGATGTATCCGTAAGAGACCTGCAATTATACAGATAAGGTGCGTATTTAAAAAAAGCTTTACGTTAATACAGTCATTTTTGTAACAAACTTGAGTACATAATTATTTTATTGTTAACATTGAAGTTGAATACTATTTTACAAAAATTAATCAAGAAGCAACAATCAATATCAGGTAAAAGTAAAATTATATAAATTTATTATGATCGACATTTTATGCTAACGGTACCGCGTAGACAAATCTCAACAAGCAGCACATGTTGCGTTATGTGTCATCAATCATCATCATACCTAACTGGTCGCACATCAATGAATCGTATATTTCTATCTCGCCCTGAAAAATGGCTGTCAAAAAAGACTGAATTTACAAATAAATTTAGAAATTAAAGTTTTCGTTTACTTACGAGTGAAATGTGATTCCATGCGATTAGTTTTTCCTTTTAGAATGGTTTGGGCAACGTATGAAAGCACACGAAGGCATTTTGGTTACGTTTAACCCGAAAAAATAATATTTTTCTCCTCACGTCACACGTCTTACGTATGTCATCCGCGCTCGCAATCCCGATTGTAACTGGACGCAATTAGGCGACGGGGGCCTGATTTTAGCGGTCCACGTTCGAATGGCGCGTCACCTATCTTCCGCTATTTTACTTTAATCAAAGCTTTTTACAAATGAATTGAAAACGCGCTCTTTCTTTACAAACTCCTGTCAAAAAGTCAAAACAAATCAGCCCCCTTACTCTGAACACAAAACCCGATCCCAAGGCCTCAGATTCTTGTCATTCTTTTGTCATTACAACTTTTTTTTAAAGATTTGGGTTTTGTTACTATTCAGCCATCATTTCAAGAAGCTTTTGTTCATTTACCCTGAAGTGTGTTGAATGCAACCTGCGTACTAGAAAATGTAATGAATGAACTAAGTGAATAAATGAATGTTTGTATCTAAAACTGGTGTTTAGCTAAACACTGCCCAAATATCTATTTGTGGTACAAAATGTTAAACACTGTTTCAAACCCTTTTTAAATTTAAAACAGTGTTTTACTAAACATGACTTAAAACCAGTTTTAACGGATGATTTGTAGTAAGACTGGATATCTTTACTCGTAGTCTTAATAAAGTAGCGCTATCCAGTAACGATGACAAGCGATTTGTTTCGGGTGACAAGGTGTCTACGAGAGCTTGGGGACACACATCCATTCTTAACATCTAGTTCCATTTATATTGAGCCAAGAATTAGGTAGTTTATAACAGATAAATTACTTTGCTTCTATGTAAGATTTTTTCTATTTTAATATACTATGTAAGTGTAAAAACTTAGTTAAATATTTTATTGAATTTAAAAAAAACGAGAATGATCCTTTCCTACTATATAAAATGAATGTTACCTATATTTGTTATAATCATAAAAAACAAGTTCTCATCTACTTTGTAATAAATGTAATTAATTATGTATTTCTATAGTGTACCTACCTAAGTACGAAAAATAAATGACAATGAAATATTTATTTGGATTTTATTTCTTTTGTGTAAAATCTTAGAATATTAGATTAAAAAACATCGCTTCACATCTCAATCAAGTTAAGACATGTTTAAATGTGATGTAAGTCACCGCGTATAAACGGTGAGATCGTATGACAACAATCACACGTTGGGAATCAATATACAATGTATTTATTTTGCAACGCAAAGAAAACTTTTACAGGTTTGAACTTGAAGTAAATTACCAGCACGCGGCACAGCCAGCGCGTTTCATATTACCTATTTGATATAAACAATCAGTAGATTTTATTTAGTTATCAATTTGGCTTCATCGCGTTCAAACTTGCTTGGATTAAAAGTTAAGATGGCTCAAGGTAGTCACAATCAAGTTACCTCACCACAAGCCAGCTACGTTCTTTCAATCGATAGTAGAGTCCCTAAGCAGATTATTAATATGGAAGCAGTGGAAGTGTCAAACGATCAAGTGGACATTCAAAGCCGTGCAAAAACTCAATACATTGTATACGACAATTGGGACGATCTGTATTTTAGCTCGCTGCAACTACTGTCGCTCATCAGTTCCAAGTTACGAGACCGCAACGAAAGACCTACTTTGTGACTGGGAAAATAATTCAAAAATCAGGTATGTTGATTTTTGTATTTTATTTTTTATGAACTTATTACTTAACTGTTATAACAACTATATTCATTACAATTTAATCTCTTTATGCTATAGATAAAATCGATAGATTCATAGTATTTTTTTTTCTTTACAGATAATGACGGACGTATATGATGATTTTCCTCAATACGCTCAAGACCCATTGCAAGACTTCACTCAGCAATACAAAGATTTACTCGCTGTGCCATTAGCGGAAGTTAAACAAAAAAGAAAAAAAAGAGTTCCTCCAAGAAAGAATAAGCGAGTAACTCCAAAATCTTTTTTGGTGTGTAACGAACAGAAAGGCTTCAAGATGATCCAGATAAAAGTCTTGGACCTGGTCTGCGAGCGTGATCGAGCGAAGACGAGCTCATCGTCATCGACGTCGGATGTCGACAGTGAGGGCGTGTTGCTTAGTGCACAATATGTGGTTCATGACGCATTGGATGAAATTATGGACATGACTGAATGTGTCATTAAAAAGATTTCAAAAAAGTTATGTGGTTGTAGTTTCTAGTTAATTTGATATTTTGTAATAGTAAGTGTATGTTACTTAAATATAATTTAATAAATCATATTAAAATCAGTGTATTCTTTTTTATTTTTGGGATGCCTTTGGGGATATTTTTAGTTGAAAAGAAATAAAAAAATGAATCATTGACATACATTTTATTAAAAAACCACAGGATCAAAATCTACATTATTTTCTAAACACCATTTTTTAATACTTAAAACATTTCGTAACGCACAATATTTTTTATGATTAAAACAATTAAATAACAATACATCTTTACAATAGAGTTCGTTAAGATTTTTTAAATTAGGAGCACCCTTACAAGTAATGTCTAAAACACTATTATGGTCACACAACTCTTGCATCCATTTTAGTTTTTCTTCCCCTTTTACTATAATTTTTTTATCTTTTAAATAAGTTTTGATTATTCTATGAAATTCTCTGTAGTCTATATAGCCTTCGTTCCATTGGTAACCTCTATTTCTTTCTATCCAACGAACACATTTCTTTTCTTCTTCACTCAGTGTAAAAAATGGATAAGGAGGTTTAACCAAGAATATGTGGGTGTACTCTGGGGTGGCGACTGCCATTTCTTTAACCAAGAATTTGTTTTGATAGTTTTTAAATCCTTGTAAGTCCACGATTATTGTATTGGTATTCATGATATTTTCTTTACTATGTTACTCAAAGGCTTATATTCGTATAAACAATCGTTTAAAATCAAGCAATATGCAGCTGTCTTATCTGGAATTTCTTGGTCTGTTTCAATTTCGACTCGTACGTCAATAGATCCTTTAAGAGTTTCGTGTTGTCGTGAACAGTCAATAACGAATAAAGGAGCTATGTTTTTGAATTCGTTTAAGCTCAACAACGGTTCTGGTCGACGTCCGTGATACGACTGCTGAAATCTTGTATATTGTTCATATAATAAAGTAAATTTGTTTTCGGAGAAATTGATGTTTAATCCTTCATATGGATAATATGATGAATTCAAAAATATTCTTACATCACGCACGTGACAATGATCAAACTCTGCCATTGACAATTGACTGTTGTGTTTCCGGTTAGTTTGTAAGGCAATGATAACAAAGCGCGGTTTCTCTGTTTGCGATGAAGTTTTGATAGACCAAGTATGCTTGCGTGTTTTAGGTAGTAATGGGTATTCGTAAAGATCCCAGTTGCGAAACGCTAATGGAATAGCACGATCTCTCTCTAAATGCTTTAATAGATTTATTCTTTCTCGATCTGACACTTTGATGTGTGGCACTCTCCAAATTATTTTATTAGGGTTCCGTAGCCGAATGGCAAAAAACGGAACCCTTATAGTTTCGTCAAGTCTGTCTGTCTGTCTGTCTGTCTGTCTGTCTGTCTGTCTGTCTGTCTGTCTGTCTGTCTGTCCGTCCGTATGTCACAGCCACTTTATTCTGAAACTATAAGCATCACATAGCTGAAACTTGGTAGTTAGGTGTATTTTGTTCACCGCTTTCCGATTCAGATACAAAAAGTAAGAAAAAATAATATTTAAGGGGGGGCTCCCATACATGAAACTAAAACCTAAAATATTTTTTTTACTCAAACCTATGCGTGTGGGGTGTTTATGGATAGGTCTTTTAAAATGATGCTGAGGTTCCTAAAACCATTTTTTCTAAAAGTGTAAGGTTTGAGATATAGACGCTTCCAAAGTGGTAAAATGGGCGTCCCCCCCCCTCTAACTTTTGAACTAAGAAAGTGAAAATTTTGAAAAAAATATATGATGTAGATCTCAACAAAAACTTGCAACGAAAATTGGTTTGAAGGAGATCGAACCAGTAGTTTCTGAGATATTGCACATTTTTATCAACCGCAAATATAATTTTGTTTTTCATACAAACACTATGAAAAACAAAGTTATTTTTGCTGTCGCAATATATTGTGATGTTTTCGTTAAGTGACAGTAAGTGGACCCTGAATTCAGTTAAGGGTGGCACGGAACCCTCAGTGCGCGGGTCCGACACGCACTTAACCGGTTTTTATTGTAATATCATCTACAGCTTCTCCTGCATTTAATTTTATGGCATTAAGGTTCGTATTGCTTCTTAGTAGCACTAACTCGTGTTTACAGTTCATGATAATTTTTTGATAATCTTCAGCAAATCCTAATATCTTGTTCAAAGGAATTGATACAGAAAACGCTCCATCTCCTGTATTTTTGGTTCCCTCTGTTGACCAGCCCCAAACACGAGCATATTTTGACTCATTTTCACTTAGGGACAGATATGACTTTATAGTTGTAGTTAAACCAGCATTTTTAATTTTATCTATTTCTACTCCATTCAATTCATAACGAATATCTTGAAATAGAAACAATACCGGATTATTAACGAAGTTTACATCTGATATTTTTGCTTTAGTCGTTGTGTTATGAACACTCACTTTTCCCTCGATGTACAAACTACTAAATGACGGCAGTACATATAGGTCTTGCTGATTAATCGGAATTCTTATTTCATCATTCTTGTTGAAACTTGTTACGTATGGCTTGTATGAATGATACTCAAAACCTTCAATGCTGTTGTCATATGTAATTTGTTCAGATATATTTAAGATATTCATTTTATCAGCCCAATTTTCTTAAGGAATTCTTTATTGGTCTTGGTAAGTTTCTTTTTGAGCTGAAGCGGTGTGCCTTTGTGGGGTGATCTTTCAGCACTGACTCGAATATTCGACTGAGCAGAGCTTTTATTGAAATTTATCATTTTCTTCGAAAATGTAAATAGAGTTGGACTTCTTCACCTCGCAAATTAATTTCGTTATTGTCTGCGTCCAAGAGTCTTATATTGATAGCGCTTATTGAAGATTAATTAACAGGAAAATAAATCAAATTTTTTGGAACTTCAATTATTCTATAACCAGGTGGTACATTCGGCACAAATTCATAAATAATATGGCTTGCTTTCCCGTTTACAAATGAACCACTAACAACATCGCATTCGATTCGTACGATGGTCGTTGATAGAATGTTGACAGGATATTGTGAATCTGTACTTATATTAGCATTTATTGTTTCCCTCCCAAACCCTAAAATTTGAGCTAATGATGCTTTCTTATTGAAATGAACATCTTTTGAACAAAAAATGTTTGTTTTCAATGTATTATTATTGCAAGTGATTTTTAAAGTTGTGTTGTTAATGTTGCTTTTTAAATAATCACAAATGTCTTGAAGCTCGTAAGACCCCTCAGGAATTTCGATAATTTCATTTTCACCATAGTAAAACTTATTGTTGCGCTCATCTATATTAGGAATGGAGTTAAAAGTGGAAAAGTACAAAAGACCACATTCATAGTTTCCTCGAAGCTCTAATGTTGGGGAATAATTTGTTGATAAGGAAGCTCCTTTCCCAGTTAAAGACACAGTGAAAGACATTTTTAAACTGACATATTTATTTTGGTCGTCCATTATATAAATGATTCTTCCAATAATTTCTTAAAAATTTTAGACACAAATGCCCACAGTTTGTAGTTCCAAATGATTGATATCTTACATAATTATAGTTTATAGGCAAGTCATGTACATATTTCATAAATTCTACCGGTGGTTTTAAATTTCCAAAGCTATCATAATATTCTACGTATTCATTTTGCTTCACATAGGCTACCCAATGCGTGCCAGGATTTATGTTGCTATCCAAATTCATAATTCCACATTCTATCTTTCTAGGTTTCAATGGTAACGTATCTCTCATGAAAACACCACGAAAATAAGGAATATCATTGGCATGTTGTATTATATCAAGGTTGGTGAGTGCACGTCTGGGCAGCCGTTTATTTAGTTTTTTGATGGACCCAGATATAAACCTGCTCCTTTTTTATATGGTTTTATATATACTCCTTTTCCAAGAGCCACCGCTTCCATCATCCTGTTGTGTCTCTCAGCTTCCTGAAGACTTTTTTGGGCAGCTTTAGAATCATTAACAGCTTTCGCTATACCTGCTGCACCTCCAGCAAGTGAACCTAAAGCCGATAGCCCAGCAAATATGGGGATGAGTGGCAAAACTCCACCACTCTTCGGGAGAGGAATATATCGTGGCAAACGTATTCCTTTTTTATTACGAAACAATTTCTTTGCCGCTGCATAAGCATATTTTATAGACGAGTTGGGATCCTTCGATTTATGTTTTTTTAAATGGGATTTAATCTTTTTAACACCTTTATGAAAAGATTTTATGCCTCCACCTGCCTTGATTTTTGCCTTCATAGCATTTTTTACTATCCATGAGGCAATTTTTTCTCTTTTGCCTGCGTCTTTCGAATTCAACCTTCTTTTAGCCATGTTTAAAAGTTCTAAATCAGCTTTACGTCGTGCTTCTGAATCTTTATTAATGTATGCAATATCGTGGTGCATGCAAGCTTCGTCTAATCTATTAACTCCACCTTTTTGTATCCGTTTTTCAAGTTTTGTACCAGGGCCACAAAATTGATAGCCTGGTAAGTGTAGCTCAACTGGCAAACGATCAATCAATTTATCAATTATACCACTGCCTTCCTTCATTGATAAGAAATAAGTGTCATGAAGAAGTGATTTGTGTTATTTATATACCTCTCCACTACACCACTAATTCACTTTTGTTTACCCAAGTGTTCTCTTCATCACCTACCCCTTACCATTTTACAAATAGTTTGTTTCTTTTTCTTTTAATAACTTTTTCAATAAGATATATGTCAGGAAAATTAGTTTTTTGTAACTCGTATCGGTAAAAAGAACCTAAGATAATTTGATTGTGTAGGTCTGCTATTTGATACGTTTGAGGATTGGTTTGACCGATTTTAACAATTCGAAATATTTCCGTAGACCAATTGGGAGTATAGCCTTTATAGAAATCTCCTTTATATTTACTTATACGAACAAAATCACCAACTCTCAAAGTTGGACCTTGGCGTGCTGCCTTTGCATGTTGTGTTTTAATAATATTTGACCTTACTAAAATCTCATTTGAACGATTAACATTGATTGGTTTGAATTTTGTGATACGGTGGTAAGTATTGTTGTAGTGATTCACAACAGAATCTAAATTATTTTGAACCCATTCATATCGCCCGCATAAACTGAATGCTTTATAAAGATGGGATTTTATGGTTCTAATTACGCGTTCTACTATGGCAGCTTTTTTAACAGAATATGTGGAATAATGGTTTATTTTGTTACTTTTCATTAATTTCTCAAAAGAATCGTTGTAAAACTCTGTACCTAGATCTGTTTGTAAATTTTTTGGCTTTCGTGTGGATTCGGTAAATATGCTGTGCATAGCATTTGCAACGCATGTCTTAGATTTCGTCTTCAACGGTCTAACCCAAACGTATTTTGATAAAGCATCAATTACTACTAAAACATATTTGTATCCTTTATTGAATGATGCATATTTTTGAAAATCCATGAGATCAGCTTGCCATAAATCATCAATTCCTTTTATAACAGTATGTCGACGAATGAAATTTCTTCTTGCGGTCTTGTGAAGCTCGTTTACTATATCTTGTTTACTCATTACTAACAATTCTTGATGGTAGCATGAGATCAATTTCTTTTTTTGTGTAGTACAATTTACTAAAATTAGTAGTAGTAAGTTTTTCTAAATTGTTAAGGTACTTTTTAAAATTACTTTGTATTGTTTTCAGTTCATTTTTTAGTTCATCAACATTTTTATCCACGTATTCTTTATTTACAGCCTCATCGTTCCTTTCCGGAATTTGTAGTCCCTTTAATCTCGATGATTTCAAGTCAAATTCTCCTTCATCTGTTCGCACTAGGGTGTCGGTAAGAATATTACTGAATTCTGATAGTCGTAAACGCTTGTGTATATGATGACCAAATTTGTCAATATTCATTGTCGTCTGGTCTGCTTCCGTAGTTTAAACACACTGCCTGATCCTCCTGATGGTTGCTTTATATATTTGATTTTTTTTATAATTCCAGCTTCATATAACTCTTCAAGTATTGCATAAATTTCATTATGTACCCCAGTGTTGCCAGCTGCCCATGATCCGAGTAGTAATTTGAGACGTTCTACTAATTCGTTTGGATCATCCCAGTAAACCAAATCAGTATCGGTCTTCACTTCTTTTAAAATATCGATTCCTTTGCCCTGTCGGAGGCTTTCCAAACTACTTGTATGACTTCTAGCGAACTTAAATAATGGTTTGATTACGTTCATATACTTAAAACTTTTGTTACTGTTTATTGGTTTCAAAGAATCAAAGTTGCGTCTGTAAGCATTGGTATCCATAAGTATTAATTTATAATTTTGTAAATCTTGTTCTGTAATAATTTCTAAATTTGGGATCTTTTTATACAATAACTCTCTCAGACCAGCAGTCTTTTTGAGGCTACGACTTCCAATTTTTATAATGCGGTTATCATCGTGAACACGCGTATTACCAAGCATTAGTTTCCCCTTTACATTCCTAATACCGAAAGGTATATCTTTCATTACTTCAGATGATACAGACCATGATAAAGAATCATTATTATTGGCTATACTTGGCGACGACTGAAGAGATTTGAATGAGCTCTCTTGATCATCATCACCTTCAGTGGGTGGTGCGGTAAGGGTTTTGTTAGGCGTTTTACAGTCGTCAGTTTCTATATTAACTTCATCTTCTTCAAAATATTCTTCGTTGTCATCATCCGCTTTAAAGTAATCAAAATCTTCTTCAGAAATATTCGATGACTCACTTTTGGTGTGTTTAGTTCTTTTTACTGATTCGATTTGTTCTGTCTCTTCATCTATGAGGCGTTTGTTGGCATTTCCACTCGTCAATAGTTTAAGAGGGCTTACAATTGGTTTAAATATTGTTTCCAGAGCTAAGTCATTGTTCTTTTTTGAATCTTTCATCATTTCTACCTTTCTTTTCACAGCTGATGCTGACTTTACAATTTGTTCCTTGAGGTTTCGCTCCATTGTTAAGGATTCCACTTTGTATGACTTCCTGATTTAAACTGATTCGTTTTCGTTCAAGTAATAGTTACTTATACAATAAATAAAACATTTAATCCACTATTATGAATGTATCAAACTTCATTCTGTAACAACCTTTGTTTCGTTCACAATCCTTATTGATGACGACATAACTGAATGGTTTTTTCCACACTGTTGAACACATTTTACGGAACTGTGACCACGTCATATCAGATCCTACATGCTCATCGTATATATGTCTCAGGTTAATGTCGTCTTGTTTAAATAATATTATCAGATTAGCATTGTCTCTTACAAGTTGCTTAGGTATTTTTGTGTAGGTTTGATTAATATAAAAGCAGTCAATGTTTTTATGTCTTCCCATGGCAAAGTAATCGCGAATATTGTTTTGTTTCTCGCACGCAACATCATCAAAAATAAAAATTGAGTCGGGCAAAGCTTCGTGTGGCGTTAGAATTTCGCTATTATCATTATACTTGTAGTAAGATATTTCTGAAACTTTCTCCAATACCTTCTCTAAAAAAATGTACTTGGGTTGATACAAAGACTTCGAATATACATAAAGGTTTCGAAAACGTGGCCCATCCTGGTGTAGCAATAGACTTATTACTAAGTTAGTCTTTCCACAGTTTGATGGACCACAAACAATGCTTCGAATAGTATTTGGCAATAAATTGCCATGCCGCTTACACTGATTTGAAGAGACTGGACATATACATTGTAATCTAAGGGATTCTTTTTGTTTTAGAAATCTCATTTCTTTTAACTCAACCGTTGTGATTGACGGGTTTCAACGGAATGATGAAAATAGTGACGATTGATAAATTAAATGGGTTTCATGAAAAATTTATTGCCACACAGTTTGTTGAACTTCCGGTTGCGAACTGAAGGTTTGCTGCATACCTCTATACTGCACCACTAATTCGTAGTGTATTATTGGGCATTCTGTCATACCAGAGTGAGCGCAGCGAACGGTCGGGAGCGAAGCGGACGACTGGGGGACAGAATGCCCAATAATACACTACTGCCGTCCTTGTCACACTTTTTAAAGCTAATAAGAAAAAAGTTAAAAGTATTTCTGTCTCGCTCACTCCCTCCCGCTCAGACCGGTCGTGCCTACTTCTAGCACCTGACGCCATTACGTGATTTTGTGTCGTCCGAGTCACACGTTCGTTCCTCAGTGTTTTATCGACGTCACAATGGGTGGAAAGAAAAGGTCGCGAGACGACGATTACGAAAAAATTAGAAAAAAGATACGCAAATTAGAGAAAAAGCTAGAAAATAAATCCCGGCGTAGGATCTCATCTAGTTCGGAAAGTGATTTACCTATCAGTGATTCGCCTCGTTCAGTGCTTTTGTCTGACAACGTTTTGGATACAACCTGCGGTAAGTACCAGTGCTAAATTGTACCGCTTACGTGCGCTGCCTGCGCTCACGCCTCACGCACACATGCCCGGCCTCAGACACCGTTATTATTATTTTTTCTTTTACTTTGTACCAACTTTCTTTTTATTGCTAAATGCTTATTCTTGCCGTGCTAACGAATATGTTTTCGTATGCTGAGCTCACGTTAATCGTGACATGCGCAACAACCTATGACTCTCCGTAAATCAGATGAGTTTTTACTTAGCACCACGTATATCGTGCAGTGCTAAAATACATTTGCAAAATATGCATATAGCTCCGCGTATATCGCGTCTGAGCGTTATTGTGTATCCTATACGGATGCGTAGCTTTTGTGTTATACCAACCTGCGAACATTGTCTTCATCCTATATGGATGAATTCATATTGTTCAATCTTTTCAGATGAAATCAAACATACTGAGTGCCAACAAGAGTGTCCTGAGGCTGAGACCGTAGAACTTCCGGATTTAGACCAAGATATTTTAAAAATGCTAGGCGATGATACCGCTGCAGAAAAGCCTTTCGGTGATAATCTTCACAAAGATATCGCGTCGAGATGGCAACATATCTTGTTAAACGGCTTATCAAAAGAGAATAGATCCGAGTTGTTAAAAACATACCTACCGCCTGAAAATTGCCCGAATATGAGAGCTCCAAAACTCAATTTGGAAATTAAAGCAGCTCTTACAGAGATTAATAATAAAAAGGATACTTACTCTCAAACAAAACAGAACCAACTAGCTAGTTGTTTATCTGCAGTGGGCAAGGCTCTCAACCTAACGTTACTTAAAAATAAAGAAGATACAAACTCTCAAGAAATAATAAAGTTATTAAGCGATGCAGGCCGTTTGCTGTGCGACTATCACTTTAAAGAATCCCAGTCAAGGCGTTATGCTATTATAAATACACTTAACAAGGAAACCAGAGACACCATAAATAATACCAAACTCGATGAATATTTATTTGGTGCCAACCTAGCTGAGCATTTGAAATCTTCGAAGGCGATTTCAAAGTCCGGAATGGAACTTCGACCGACAACTACAAAACCAAAACCGGTCACTAGTGCTCAAACATCTGCAGTTCGTCGTGGGACTTTAAACGCGAGGGGGGCGCCGCAAACACCAGCCACCGAGCCGCGAGCGAACCCCGTTCATTCGAGGAGGCAACCGCCGCCGCCACCTCGCGACCGGCGCAACTACACTACGAGGACCACGCAGCGTCATCGGGGGAGGAGAACCTAGCTTCAGATCCAGAGGTACCTGTTTCTTTCGCTGGTAGATTAAAACATTTCTATCGACAATGGGCTGATATTACAAACGACCCTACCGTTTTGTCATGGGTTAGAGGTTACAAAATACCGTTCATAGACGATCCCGTACAGTGTGAACCACTACCACCCCACCACCACAAAATAGACTCTGTTCAGAAACTGAAGCTAAAATAATCGATGATTGTGTTTGGGAATTATTACAATCACAATTTATCTCACACTGTATTCCATGTGAAGGCCAATTTATTTTACCAATATTTACAGTTCCGAAACCGAACGGTAAGCATCGGTTCATATTAAACCTAAAAAGTTTAAATATGCATATAGACGTCCAGCACTTCAAAATGGAGGATTACCGTACGGTTTTGAAACTTTTAGAATATAATGACTACATGGCTACGATAGATTTACAAGATGCGTACTTTTTGCTGAGTATTGATGTGGAGGATCGTAAGAAATTACGGTTTCAGTGGCGCTCAAATATGTTTGAATTTAACGTCCTTCCCTTCGGTCTCTGTACTGCACCATTCGTTTTTACGAAACTTCTTAAACCTGTGCTATATAAATTACGTTCTGCAGGTCATTTGTCCGTTAATTATTTGGATGATTTTTGCTGTATCGGTTCATCATATGAACAATGTAATAAAAATGTTACCGAAACTATAGCTCTGTTAGAATCATTAGGATTTATTATAAATCATAGTAAAAGTCAAATTACCCCTAGTAGGACGTGCAAATTTTTGGGATTCATATTTGATTCGTGTAGCCTAACATTATCTTTGACCCATGAAAAGAAAATGCGAATAAAAGAGAAAGCAACTAACTATCTTAAAATAAAAAATGCACTATTAGACAATTCTCGGAATTTGTTGGACTTTTAACCTCGGCATGCCCAGCAATAAGTTATGGATGGGTTTACACAAAGTTATTTAAAAGGGAGAAATACTTAGCCTTGGGTGATTCTGAAGATTATAATAAACATATGTGTATTAATAGTAGATTGTTATACAAGGGGAGAAAGCGACCCATATCACTCGAGATGTTCTGGCGCTCGAACGAAGTGAGAGCGCCAATAATTCGAGAGTGAAATGGTGCTTTCACCCGAGTTAAACATACTATTTTTCATTTCGACTGTGAGGAAAAATATTAAATTTACAATAGTGGTTGTAGATGTCATGGTCAGGTATTATGTAGTAAAGCGAGAAAGGAAAACTCAAGTTTTTGCACAAAAAGACAGTTAATTAACAGTTCTCCAAACATCTAACATGATTAAAAAGAATAACGACACGAATACATGAAAACAGTACGAAAAAGCAGACGATACGAAATAATTAAAATCCTTGTAAAAAATATCGATCGAATTTTCCCCACAGATAATAATTGTCAAAATTTAAAAAAGTAGGCATAGACTTCAAAAAGAAAAAATGACACTGACAATGTAAATTATTTTAAATAAAAAAAAAACCGACTTCAAAACTGTTTACAATACAGATTTAAACTAAAAATTACAATTTCAAAATAAACTACTTCAAAACTACCTACACTACTAATTTAAACTAAAAAGTACAAAATAATGTTTAAATTACCTCCTATTCTACGAAATTGTTGATATAAGGAACCTATTTTCAATTTATTATCTGTTATTTTTTGGAGTCGGTGCCAGCCAAGAGATGGTTTCTTCCTGTCATTGTTTGCAAAAAAAAACAGAATTATCAGACGATTTGGAGCGGCGCGGCGGGCGCGGTGCGCGCGTAGGTGGAAGACGGAGCGGCGCAACAACGCGCGGCGCGGGGCGGGGCGCGCGTGTTTGAGTGAACGACCCGAACGCGGGCAGACGCGTGAGGGCAGACGTCGTTGATGGTTGTGTCTAAATGCATAAAAATTTTGATGCGCTTCTTTGCATTTATCAACTTTCGTTCGATATTTGATTAATCGGGTTGTTAATATTAAGGTTGCTTGGCTTTGGCTGGCACCGACTCCAAAAAATAACAGATAATAAATTGAAAATAGGTTCCTTATATCAATAATTTCGTAGAATAGGAGGTAATTTAAACATTATTTTGTACTTTTTAGTTTAAATTAGTAGTGTAGGTAGTTTTGAAGTAGTTTATTTTGAAATTGTAATTTTTAGTTTAAATCTGTATTGTAAACAGTTTTGAAGTCGGTTTTTTTTTTATTTAAAATAATTTTATTTTTCTATTTTTAGTTCAAAGTTAGTGTTGAGTGCAACATGGCTAGACCTACTAAACGCGCTGCTAAAATGATCGACCGCACGATGAGAAAGCTTTATCAGAAATGGTACGGTTGCGTAATCTTTCCAAAAGCTAATATTTTTTAAATATATTTTTTTGTTGTATATCGTATCGTATCATTTGATTACCTATACAAATGATTTTGGGGATAAAAACTGTTCTTTGTCCTTTCTCGGAACTAAAACTATGTTATCTATCGTTTCAGCGGTAAGAGAGAATTGATTTCTGGCAGTATTTTTTTATAAATGTGGGGGGGGGGGGGGAGGGAGAGGGAGGAGGGAGTTGCGCCTTTAGACTTTGTTTTTTAGAATGCTCCAAAAATAAATTGTTCACCTAATATGGACTCCTTTCCTAAAAATTAATTTTATTTGTTATTTTTTAGTGATTATAGAAGGGGGAGGGGGAAGGGGTTGTATCTTTTGACTCTGTTCTTTTAGAAGCTACTAATTACCTTTCATAAGTTCTGTCCTTATAATCACTGAACTCCTCAGCGTTAAGGAGTTCCACCATCAGCTCAGCTCTACACAGTGTTGACGTAATAACATGTCAACATTAAGATTTTAGTACAAAAACACTATACGTGCCTTCAAAATTTGAGGGTTTCCCTCGATTGCACCCAGATCCCATCATCAGACCTCGACTTGGGGACAATGGGACCAACTAGAAGGTATAACCTCTAGGTAGGCGAAAAAAAATTTCGAATCGGTCCATAAACGACTGCGATATGAGGTAACATATAAACAAAAAAAAAAAAAAAAAAAAAAAAAAAAACATACAGTCGAATTGATAACCTCCTCTTTTTTTGAAGTCGGTTAAAAAAAAGTGCCATCTTGATATTATGGCGGGAAGCCGAATATTTTAATCACAGATTAGTAAATGTATATTTTAATTAAAGATTGAATCAATTTAAATTTTTTTATATCAACGATCCTAATTAACACGTTTTTCAATGTATACCTAAGCAAAAATGTTTATTATTTTTATAATATGATGTGACTCAATTATCTTTGATCCATGCTTTGACTGCATGCCTTGACTCTATACCATGCCAATTAAAACTAAATTACTTTCCACCCTAGGGATGGATAAGCTATTTTCCACCCGGCTATCTACACAGAAAAGTGCTATTTTCCGAACAGGAGAGATGAAAAAGTTATTTACGTAGTGATTTTAAATGGTGGGCATCTAACATAGAAAATGGTTGCAATTCAATTAAAAAAGATTCGTACGATGTGGTCATATACAGTGACGCATCTAGTACTGGATGGGGTGCCGCCTGTAATGGCGAGACGGCTGGAGGTAATTGGAATGCATCTGAATTAAAAAACCACATCAATTATTTGGAACTGAGAGCAGCCTTTTATGCATTGAAAACATTTGGGTAAAATTTACGCGATTGTAATATACTTCTTAGAATTGACAATAGCACAGCCCTAGCTTACATCAACCGGATGGGTGGTGTAAAGTTCACACATCTTAATGATTTATCTCGAAATATTTGGCAGTGGTGTGAGCAGCGCAACATATACATATTTGCATCTTACATAAAATCTGCTGATAACACCGAAGCTGACCGAGCTTCTAGGCAGCTGAAAATCGATACCGAGTGGGAGCTTGCTGATAATGCATTTGATCAAATAGTAAAATCGTTTATGATCAAACGAAGTTGATCTGTTTGCAAGTATTCAAAATCATAAATGCGAAAGATATGCATCTTGGAAACTTGACCCTCAGTCTGAAATAATTGATGCATTTACCTTCAGCTGGCATTACTTAAAATTTTATGCGTTTCCCCCATTTTGTCTTGTCACTAAAGTGCTCCATAAAATAAAATCTGACAAAGCAGAAGGCATTGTTGTTGTACCGTACTGGCCTTCCCAGCCATGGTACCCAATGTACAAGAAAATGGTGATTTCTCGTGAGATTATATTTCAGCCAAACAAGTCATTACTATACTCTCCTTTCAGGGAAACCCATCCACTACATGCAGACCTTTCCCTGGTGGCGTCGAAATTATCCGGCAGACGCTGATGAAGCGAGGCGCCCCAGCAACTTCACTAAACTTATTAATGGCTTCTTTCGCTGAAAATACATTAAATCAATACAATTCATCTTTAAAAAAATGGTGGGACTTCTGTGAGATTAATCATTATAATTATTCGGAAGCTAACGTATCGCAGTTGATTCAATTTCTAACAGAAACATTTCAGACCGGTGCTAGTTATAGCACACTAAATACAATAAAATCAGCTTTGTCTTTGGTCTTAGATTCATCAATAACTTCAAATGTTATGATTACCAGGCTTTTAAAGGGGGCTTTCAAATTGAAACCACCCACACCTAGGTACGACGTAACCTGGGACCCAATAATTGTGTTAAACTATTTAAGTGGCTTCTATCCTTACGAAACGATTAGTCTTCGCGACATATCCTTTAAAACCATAACTTTACTTGCAATCGCATCTGCTCAACGGATGCAAACATTAAGTTTAATTAAAATTGAAAATATTGAAATTAAATCCGATTGCATTGTTATAAAAATTGTCGATTTAATAAAAACTTCCCGACCTGGAGTCTGCCAACCTCTAATTAGATTGCCTTTTATTCGAGAAAATCCAAAAATTTGCCCGGCCCTAGCCTTAAAAGCGTATATAAATAAAACTGCAGATTTTCGAGTCAGCACATCACAAAATTTATTTATTAGCTTCAAAAAACCTCATAATAAGGTAGGATCACAGACTCTTGGTCACTGGGTAAAGAATACGCTTCATAAGAGCGGCGTAGATACAAACATTTTTGGCGCTCACAGTACGCGGCACGCGTCTACCTCTGCCGCGCGTCGCGCCGGGGTCAGCCTACAGGTAATTCGTAGGGCTGCAGGCTGGAGCGAATCTTCGAACGTATTCCTTAAATATTATAATCGAGAATTAAATTTGGCTGATACCAATAACGATTTTACCACAATTTTGTTTAATCGAACCTAAATAAATCACAAAACTTATTTATAGTATGTTGATTCTTCTCCTTCCTCACTCTGAATTTGACTTAAGGAAATATTATTACTGTCTGATTATGCTTTTCTTTTGTGAAAACGAGATAATAAATAAGTATTTGGATAATATTTATATAAATTTTTCTTTTCTTTTCCAAATCCAATTTTGCCTCACCAAATTAATTTGAAACTCTTAACATCTGCATGTAAACTCAGTAATCATCTTCGGAAGGGGTACGAAGTATAATTAAGAATTAAACGAACTTACCTTGTGAAGTTCGATTCTAATTATACGAGTACCACGAACGAAGATGATTACATACTCCCACCCAACCCAGTCTATTACGACTTAACCCTCATGCTGTTTTCAATAAATTTGATTTCGGTTGAACTCTGAAATTAATGGCGTCAGGTGCTAGAAGTAGGCACGACCGGTCTGAGCGGGAGGGAGTGAGCGAGACAGAAATACTTTTAACTTTTTTCTTATTAGCTTTAAAAAGTGTGACAAGGACGGCATCATACTACGTATTGCTGCATGTAAACTCAGTAATCATCTTCGTTCGTGGTACTCGTATAATTAGAATCGAACTTCACAAGGTAAGTTCGTTTAATTCTTAATTACAAAATCGAATCTATTTATCGCAGTTTAGTTCGAACTGAAGATCTACCAACGCAGAGTTCTAAAAGTGTGTCATCTTGGTTTAATGTTCGTTTGCCTAAAATAACGCTGCCCAACTTCTCTGGTAACATAAAACAATGGCCTGAGTACTGTGATACCTTTAATGCTCTAATTCATAATTCATCTTCACTTACCGATACGGAAAGGTTTCATTATTTGATTTCCTCTCTTAGCGGCGATGCATTGTCCGTAGTGAAGGCATTTCCTGTGAGTCATGAGCATTATATCGATGCGTATCAAGCCTTATACGGCAGATATCAAAATAAGCGCGATCTCGCTTTTACATGTTGGCGTGACATTCTTAACATAGAATTCAAGTGTAAGGATGCTAAAGATTTTCGTAAATCTCTTGACACTTTCGATGAAAATTTAAGCATTTTAAAAACAATTGACCTTCCGGTACAAAATTGGAACTTTGTTTTGATGTATCACATTTTATCGAAGTTAGACACTGATACGCGTCGTAGTTTCGAAGAAAAACATTCTGATATCGAGTTTCCAACTTACGATCAGTTGAAACAATTCTTAAATTCTAAATGTGAAGCATTAATGCGTGACACACACTTTTCAAGTTTTCAAAAACAAAATAAATCGTTTCAAAATTCAAGTATTGCTAAACGCGCTAGTGTGTCACATGCTTAAGTGGCTGCAAGTGATAAGTCGCCTTCGCCCACAACCACAACTAACAATGATAAAACCTTAATTACGAAAAGGTGTTCGTATTGTGATGAATCGCATGCAATTACATCGTGTTCCAAATTCCTTAACAAATCAATAGATGAACGTATAAAATTAGCCGAAGAGAAAAAATGGTGTTATAACTGCTTAAAACTATGACATCAATTAAAGAATTGTAATTGTTGTATAATCTATGTAAACGTCACTATTTTGACAGCTACTGTCAGTGTCAATAATGATAGATTGTTGCGTTTCCGGCTAATCTGTGCTTCTGCCGGTCTTCATGTTCTCGACTGCCGTACTGCTATGTAAGACATTTTTGTATCCCAATAAATCTCGGTCCATCCTGATTAAATCTTTTATTTATGCCCATAACCCTTCAGGTTATGGGCCCAGGATATCGCGACAGCAATTATTTCTAACTAGCTTTTGCCAGCGACTTCGTCCGCGTGGAATAGTGACTTCTTTCTCCCGTTTTTTACACATTTACCACTACATCTTTGCTCCTATTGGTCGTAGCGTGATGTTATATAGCCTAGAGCCTTCCTCGATAACTGGACTATCCAACACAAAAAGAATTATTCAATTCGAACCAGTAGTTTCGGAGATTAGCGCGTTCAAACAAACAAACAAACAAACAAACTCTTCAGCTTTATAATATTAGTATAGATGAAGTAAAAACCGAGATCGGCACATTGCGGAAACCTAACCTACAACAATACGGTGCGTGACCGCCTTGCTGCCATGGCTGCGTCTGCTAACTACGGGGTCATCGATAAACTTAGGGGCATCGACAACTACAGCTCCTGGAAGTTTATGATGAGGATGATTCTCATACAGGAGGACCTGTGGGAGTGTGTGGAGAAGAAGGAAGGTGAGGCTCAGGATGATGCGAAGAAGCAGCAGAAAGCTTTGGCGCGAATAGCCCTAGCTGTGCAACCATCCGCCATCCCACACATCAGGAATGCTACGACAGCGCACGAGGCATGGAGCAGTTTGGAGAGGGCCTACGAAGACCGCGGGCTGTGCCGCCGGCTGGGGCTTCTCAGATCTCTATTTGCCACGAAATTAAATGACAACATGGAAGGCTATATAAATAGGATTACAGAGGTAGCACAACAGCTGAGTGAAATAGGATCACCACTAGATGATGATTTCATAGCAGTCATCATGTTGAGCGGACTTCCAGCAGATTTCGACCCGCTCATAATGGCGATCGAAAACTCTACAGTGCACCTTTCCAGCGAGGTTGTTAAAGGTAAATTACTCCAAGAGAACATTAGAAGGTGTGATAAAACCGATGGAGAATCTGCTCTGTTTTTCAAGAAAGAAAGAAAATGCTACAGATGCAAAAAGGTGGGCCATTTCATCAAAGATTGTCCCAAGGCTGCACCGATGAAGACAAAGACTGCTAAGACCAACACAGACACATCAAAGGTCAAAGGCGACACATCGAAAGCTCTGCTGACTGCACTTTCAGCGAACATCAAACACGGTCAGTGGTATGTGGATAGTGGTGCCACGGGGCACATGTGTGGTACAAAAAGCATTATGTGTAATGTGAGTGATGAAAAGCCAATCGTGGCTATAACTGTAGCAAATGGTGAAAAACTTTACACTGCAGGAAAAGGCACAGTGAAAGTCCAGATGAAAAACGGTTGTATAAGGACTATAAGCAACGTTTTTACGTACCAAACTTAACTGTTAATTTGCTATCAGTTAGCGCAATGGTTAATAAAGGATTCAGGGTGGTGTTTAGTTCTGGCATGTGTCATATATATGATAATAAAACTTTAATTGCCACAGCTACTCAATATGATGGGGTCTATCAACTTGACACAGCTGAACCATCATCTTTTGATTGTAACCTTACACAGTGTTTTTTTGACCCTCATTTTGTGACAGCCCAACTTTATTACATGATCGCATAGAGAAATATATTACTAACGTAAGACTTCAACTCCCACTGGCCTCGCTATCATAGTTTTCGAGAAAATGCGATCTGAATATAAATACCGGTAAATTAGGATTTTTTAAATTAAATTCATATTTCTTTTTCTATGAATGTTTAATACATTTCTACATAGCAGCCATACAGGCCTGCTATAGAGTAAATTTATAAACCATGCACGGTGAAGCTACGACGTCACCATCTCATGAAAATCGCAAATATTTCAAAATGAATTTTATTTTTTTGTGACAAAAGTATTTAGTATTAGCAATTTATTTTTACTCGAAAACATAGCTACCTATGAGAACTACTTCCACAAAAAAAATCGATTGCTAAAATCATGGAATTTCGGAGCAGTGAATTTTTAAAAAAAGTACCGGTTTGGGTACCGGTATTTGGTCAAAGTTCCTAATGTCACTTTTTAGCAATAGTAAGAACAATTCTTTATTGCATCATTGCATATTGCAATAACTTCGGCTTAATTTTTAAAATAGTACTTTATTAATTTATCTCCTATTTAATAAAAAAAAAACAATTATTGTTCGTTAGTCTCGCAAAAGCACTCAGTGACAGCATCATACAAGACACCTGACGGACGATCATATCTATGTAATATTGATGTTTTTGATCAGCGCATCATCATAATGTACAGATAAAAAAATAAGGATATTTATTCTGTTTTTGTGCTTGTACTAAGGAATGTGAAGAAATTCCAGGAAGACAGGTACAAAAACAAAGAATGGAATGACGTCATGAGAAAACAAACAAGCTTCCGCATGAACCTGTACGAACTTGTCAAAACAGGTTTTATGATACGACCATTTGTAAAACATGTTGTCGTATTTTTCATCATTAAGCATCAGTGTGCAACTACATGTGGTGTCGATTACAGTTTTGTTCGCATACGTAAATACAAATATTCATTGTTATTTATTTGAAATAACTAGGGATTGTTGTTATTATTATTTGTTATTGTTGAATTTGCTTTTTGTTGAATTTAAATATTTTATTTCGTTTAATTCCATAATCTGGTCGTATTGTTTTCTTTTCACTTGTACTAAACTGCATTTAATAATTTGCGAAGATACCCTTGTCTTTTCAAAAATTATTGAAAATGTTATTTATTTGAAATAACTAGAGATTGTTGTTATTATTATTTTGTTATTGTTGAATTTATATATTATATTTCGTTTGAATCCATAATCTGGTCGTATTGTTTTCTTTTCACTGGTACTAAATTGCATTTTATAATTTGCGAAGATACTCTTGTCTTTTCGAAAATTATTGAAAATGTCAGTATTTGTTTCGAACTTAGATTCGCATGTGAATAGGCAAGAAGTAGAAACCGACAGCCATAATTTACGAACTCGGTTTGACATTTACATGTTCTTACATGAAGAAACCAAAAAAATATATGGTCGCTATAGAAAACCGTCCGATCTCTCCAAATCGGAAAAAAACATCTTCATAAAATCGATTCTTGCAAATAAATTAAAAACACCATTTTTGGCATCCCAAGAAAAAAAATTTGACTCTGCAATAAGCCTATTTATTACCAAACTTGAAAATAAATATAACAACTGCAAAAGAAATATGGCACATTTTCGTAAAAAGCATAAAATCTGGTTGGATAAGCCTTTCATAAATGATTTTCCCCAAGATTTAATTTTGGAGCCTTCTGAATGTGTTAATGTGCCACACGTGATTATGAACGTACCACTTGCGGTTTTGGACGACGCTCCTGTGGTATTGGACGATACTCCTGTGCAATTGGACGAGACTCCTATGGTTCTGGACGTGTCACCTGTGGTTGTAGATAAACCCGCAATATTTCAGGATCCCTATCATTCCGAGTCGCGTGTAACATCTGTCGAACTTGCAGGCTGTAGCAAAGATACAGAATCTGCAAACCTCCATCCTCCATCCAAACGAACGCAACTTAGGAAATTAAAAAAGCTAGAATTATTGATACAGGACGAGACACCAGAACTATTGATCAAGTTATTCACAAAACTTATTAAAACCCTAGATAACGAAAAACTAAGTAATAAAAGTGCCCATGACTTAGAAGCTGTTATAAAAACATGTTTGGAGTCTCAAAACAAATCGACTGAAGTGTTGTCAAAAATACATAAGCACACCAAGCCATACACTCCAGAAGAAGCGCTTGGAACTTGGCTAATTGACCAAAAATATAGTGTCGAGACGTATAAATTTTTACAGCAAGATTTAGCTAAAAGAGGTTTTGATGTTTTTCCAGTTTATAGCAAAGTAGCAAAAGCAAAACTGGAATGTTATCCAGCGGATGGAGTTAAGGTCAGTGAAGTCGAAGCATCTGTTCCCTTACAGGGACTGCTTGCGCACACATTCAAAAGAATAATACTTCTCTGTGATGATGTTATTAATGCATATTGCCAAAGAGAAGATTTAAATGAATTATCTTGTGTATTCGAAGGTTCTTGGGGTTTTGACGGCAGTACAGGCCAATCGCTATATAAACAAAAGGCACCCCTAGATCCTTTGTATGACGAAAATACAATATTTGCCACGACCGTTGTGCCATTGAAAATTTCGGAAACGGATGGCAATCAAATTCTCTGGGTTAATCTAACACCCCAATCATTTCGGTCAAGCAGGCCCTTGCATATTCAATACCGTAAAGAATCAAAAGACCTTATTCTCACAGAAAAAGAGTACGTAGAGCAGCAAATAAAAAAATTAATCCCAACTGCAGCAGCCACATCAAAAGGCTTTATAGTAAAAACTATTTGGAATCTTACATTAAGTATTATCGATGGTAAAGTGTACAATATTATTCACGGTACTTTTTCACAACTTAGATGTCCCATTTGTGGATTAACTTCTAGTAAATTTAATGACCTAGACTTGGCATTATCTAAACCGTTTAACGAAGAAACTGTAAAAAATGGTATGAGCCCCCTTCATGCATATATAAGATTTTTAGAGTTCTTACTTCATTTGGGGTACAAAAATGATTCCCGAGTAAGACAGTGGCGAATCTCTAAATCGTCAGTCGCGGGACAAATAACTGAAGACCGGAAGAAAAACATACAAGCACAAATAAGGGATCGTCTGGGTTTATTAGTAGACGTTGTCCGTCCCAACTCGGGAACAACTAATGACGGAAACACTGCCCGAAGAGTATTTTCTAGTGAGGAAAGTCGCGGAATATTTGCCCAAATACTTGGAGTTGACAAATGGCTAGGAGATGACATACATGTCATTCTAGTCGCCATAAACTGTGGACTACCGGTAGACTCCGAAAAATTCGGCAATTTTTGCAGTAATTTAGCCAAAAAATATGTAGCCGCTTACAATTGGCACCCCATGACGACCACTATGCATAAAATCCTGATTCACGGCCAAAAAATAATAGAAAATTCAGCACTGCCCATAGGAGTACTGTCAGAACAGGCTGGAGAGTCCAGGAATAAGTTTTGGCGATATGATCGCGAACACCACAGCCGAAAGGATGACAGAAAACACACAATGGAAGATTTATTCCATAGGGCATTGGAATCTTCCGATCCAGTCGTATCGAATACACGCCTGAGTAGGCGTCAAAGTAGCATAAAACGAATGCCGTTGCCCCCTGCTGTCATCAAAATGTTAAAGCCATTTCAATTCGATAGCGAAAGTGATCAGCAAAATGAAGAGGATAGAGTAGCGTGTACCGAAATTGATGAAAGTGATTTCACATCTATTCTCATAAACGAAAATAGCACATTTATAGCGGAAGAAACACAGATAGACGTAGAAGATAATTAATACACATTCTAATGTATATTATACATTAGAATCAACATCAACATTAGTTATTGTTATTAATAACTAATGGCCCCGGCAGACGTTCCCATACCCGTCGGAGCACCATTTACCGGGCCTTACTATATTTAAACCATTCATGGACCATATTTCCAACTCACACACAAAATTTCATACAAAACGATCCAGCCTGAGCTTTTGCGAGAGTAACGAACAATATATATATATATATATTTTAATTAAATAGAAAAGAAAAAAATAAAGTACTATTTTAAAAATTAAGCCGAAGTTATTGCAATATGCAATGATGCAATAAAAAATTGTTCTTACTATTGCTAAAAAGTGACTTTAGGAACTTTGACCAAATACCGGTTCCCCAAACCGGTACTTTTTTTAAAAATTCACTGCTCCGAAATTCCATGATTTTAGCAATCGATTTTTTTTGTGGAAGTAGTTCTCATAGGTAGCTATGTTTTCGAGTAAAAATAAATTGCTAATACTAAATACTTTTGTCACAAAAAAATAAAATTCATTTTGAAATATTTGCGATTTTCATGAGATGGTGACGTCGTAGCTTCACCGTGCATGGTTTATAAATTTACTCTATAGCAGGCCTGTATGGCTGCTATGTAGAAATGTATTAAACATTCATAGAAAAAGAAATATGAATTTAATTTAAAAAATCCTAATTTACCGGTATTTATATTCAGATCGCATTTTCTCGAAAACTATGATAGCGAGGCCAGTGGGAGTTGAAGTCTTACGTTAGTAATATATTTCTCTATGCGATCATGTAATAAAGTTGGGCTGTCCCAAAATGAGGGTCAAAAAAACACTGTGCCTTACCATGAAATGTGATATCTCTCCCACTCTAGATACAGGTTGTGTTGAGAAGCCATCGGAGACCAGCGAGCAAGTTGCAGCGTCTGCGATGACAGCCAACACAAAGGAAGAAAAAGTCTCGCAACAGGTTTGGCATCAGCGGCTGGCACACCTCAACCTTCGCAGTATGGAGCTTATGAGAAAAGGTATGGTTTCTGGGATTTCATATGATTGTACTGGTTTAGAGAAATGTATACCATGTGTCGAGGGAAAGCAGACTCGCACATCCTTTCCCAAAAGGTCGTTCAATAGAGCCTCTGAGGTTCTTGAATTAGTTCACAGTGACCTATGTGGTCCTATGCCTAGCAAATCATTTAGTGGGTCAAAGTATTTTATAACTTTCATTGACGACTACACAAGAAAAACTTTTGTTTATTTTTTGAATGGGAAAGATGAGGTATTTGAAACATTTAAAGCCTGGAAAACTTTGGTAGAAAATCAGACAAATAGGAAATTAAAAGCGATACGATCTGATAATGGTACTGAATATTGTAATTTAAAATTTCAGAATTACCTGAAGGAGAATGGTATTATCCATCAAACGACTGTACCATACTCGCCTCAGCAAAATGGAGTTGCTGAACGTGCTAATAGAAGTATCATGGAGAAGTCACGCTGTATGCTTCAGGAGGCAGGCCTTGGCCCGCAGTATTGGGCTGAAGCTGTGAATACAGCCGTGTACTTGAAGAATCGCTCTCCAACTATAGCCGTCAGAGGATGCACTCCGGAGGAAAAGTGGACCAATCGCAAGGTATCAGTTGCACATTTGATTACCTTTGGGTGCATTGCTTATGCACATGTCAATAGTCGAACCAAGTTAGAACCTAAAGCTAAAAGGTATATATTTGTTGGGTATTGTGAAAATACAAAGGGCTATAGATTAATAGACCCGAATAATCCAAAAGTCTGTGTAAAAGCAAGAAGTGTGACCTTCTTTGAGGATAAGTTTCTCAGTAAAGAGGCTGATGTGTCACATGATGATAAGTACAAAGAGTCATTCACACAAGCAGCTATAGATGTGAATAGTAGGACTCAGTCTCCTACAGAATCTCTAAATGAGGAAAATACTTCCTGTGAGGTACATTCTGATGACACAGCCCCAAATCAGGATGGACCTAATAATAGTTCCATTTCTTTCGATGATTCTGAAGAGAGTGATGAAATATTTTGCACAGATAATTCCTCGGATGAAACTTATGTTCCAGATCTTGAAGAAGAATCTTCAAGTTCAGATCCAGATAGCAGTCTTGAAGCCTTGACAGCTCAGCTTGTGGAAGGAACCACGTGCATCAGTAACACCGATGAGCCAGTTACTGTAGGTGAGGCCCTGTCAGCTCCAGATGCAGACTGCTGGAAGCAAGCAATGGCAGATGAGTATAAGTCTTTCAATGACAATAAATGCTGGACACTTACTGACAGAATGGATGGTCATATCCCTGTAAAGTGTAAATGGGTGTTTAAAAGGAAACTAGGTGTTAATGGTGAACTTGTTAAGTACAAAGCCAGACTAGTAGCTAAAGGATTCACTCAACGTTTTGGGATAGACTACAATGAAACCTTTTCTCCAGTTGTCAGATATTCAAGTATTAGAACATTGTTAGCTGTAGCTGCTGAGTACAAAATGAATATTCAACATTTAGATGTAAAGACAGCTTTTCTAAATGGGGATCTGTATTCATGGAGCAACCTGAGGGCTTTATTATAAAAGGCAGTGAGAATAAAGTTTTTAAACTCAACAAGGCCATCTATGGGCTGAAACAAGCTGCAAAAGCATGGTATGAAAAGATAAATAAAATATTATGCGAGAAGTTGATGTTTAATAAGTCATCGTTAGAAGCTTGTGTGTATTACAAATCAAGTCAAGATAGACTCATTGTAATTGCTTTGTATGTAGATGATATAATGTTATTATCAACCAAAAATGCCCATGAAGAGGTTATGAATATTAAAAGTAAACTTAAAAGTGAGTTTGAAATAACTGATCTAGGGCCAGCAAGGTATATCTTAGGAATGAGAATAACTGAATGTAAAGATAAAATAACATTAGATCAGACAAACTATATTGAGAAGGTATTACAAAGATTTAAAATGGAGGATTGTAAGCCTTCGGCTACACCTATGGAGCTTGGTATAAAGCTAGAAAAATCTGTAAATAAAGACAGCTTTAAATATGATTATAGGAGTCTTATAGGCTCACTTATGTACATTGCAGTAGGTTCACGACCTGATATTGCACATGCAGTTAGCTATCTAAGCCAATTTAATGACTGCTATGATGAAACTCATTGGAAGTCAGCAAAGAGAGTACTTCGGTATCTAAAAGGTTCAAAGGATTTAAGTTTGAATTTCTTCAAAGGAGGCATTAGTGTTACAGGCTTTGCAGATGCTGACTGGGGCAGATGTGAAACAGATAGGAGGTCCTACACCGGTTATGTGTTTCAAGTTGGCAGATCTATATAATAGTTTCCTGGGAAAGTCGAAAGCAGCGAACTGTCGCCTTATCGAGCACAGAGGCGGAGTATATGTCTCTTTCAGATTGCTGCAAGGAAGCGTTGTTTCTTCGTAACTTTTTACAGGAAATTTTAGGCATTGTATGTAAAGTTACAATCTTTAATGACAATCAATCTGCACAAAAGCTGTGTAAGAACACAATGTTTCATGCCAGAACTAAACACATCGATATCCGCCACCATTTTATTAGAGATCATATTTGTAATGGTTCTATTGATGTTAAATACTTATGTACTAAAGATATGTTAGCAGATTTGCTGACTAAGCCATTGTCTAAAGAGATGCATGAGAAATTTGTAAAGAAACTAATGCTAATTTAGTCGTAAAGCTCATCATTGTTTTTGATAAAATGATACTATTATAATAGAGATAACCATTTCATTGTTTTATTAATTGTTTACTGCTCTGCATTGTTGTGTACTGCTATGAATTTTGTAAACAAAATTAAAATACAAGATGTTTTTGTACGAAATGTTTATTGTGTCAAAATAGTTTGGTTTAAGGGCCAGTGTTGTATAATCTATGTAAACGTCACTATTTTGACAGCTACTGTCAGTGTCAATAATGATAGATTGTTGCGTTTCCGGCTAATCTGTGCTTCTGCCGGTCTTCATGTTCTCGACTGCCGTACTGCTATGTAAGACATTTTTGTATCCTGATTTGTATCCCAATAAATCTCGGTCCATCCTGATTAAATCTTTTATTTATGCCCATAACCCTTCAGTAATTCTATCTTTTCCTGCCGTACGTGTAAACGTAAACATCACAGCTTACTGCACCGTATTCAATCGGCTGAGCCACAACAGAGTCGGAACTCAGCAGCACTGTTTTCTCGCTCTCAGTCAAGGTCTACCGTGTTACTTGCCACTGCTATCGTACAGATTCAAGATGCTCATGGCAAATGCAATCTTTTCGAGCTCTTTTCGATACTGGCAGTCAGAGTAATTTTATTACCGAGTCGGCAGTGAAGCGTTTACAGTTAGTATCTAATCCAACTTCGGCTAGTATAAGTGGACTCGGAGAGGCTTCTGCTCCTATTTGTGGTAGTGTTACTTGTAACGTAGGAACACAGGACAAAATCGTTTTTAAATTGAATATGCACGTCATTCATACAATTTGTAGTGATCACCTGTAGCTAAATTAAATTCGTCTTGTTGGTCACACATACAATCGTTAACTTTAGCTGATCCCAGTTTCGACATCCCCGGACCGGTTGATGTACTGTTTGCTGCTGATGTATTCGCCGAATCGCTATTAGATGAGCAAATCAAGGGTAGTCGAAATCAACCTACTGCTTTTAAATCGATATTCGGTTGGCTTCTTCTTGGTAAAACGTATTTAAATTCTAGTACGGCGTTACTTACATCTTCTTTATCGTCCAGTATTGATACTGATTTAAACTCACTAGTCAATCGTTTCTGGGAGTTGGATTCTGTTCCAAAAGCGACTTCATTAACTCCAGAAGACCAACTTTGTGAACAAAAATTCGTAACCGATCATTCGCGTGATGCTTCTGGTAGATATGTCGTTAAATATCCGTTCAAGGACGATTCTGACCCTTATTTTCACGGTTCGCGCGAGGTGGCACTGAGACGGTTTCATGCGATTGAAAAGAGACTATCGCGCGACCATGAACTATCCATACAGTATTGTGAATTCATGTCTGACTATATCGAGTCTAATCACATGTCACTTGTGCATTCCGATGAAATGGGAAAGGGTAAATATTATATTCCACATCACTGTGTTTTACGACCTGACTCCACAACGACTCGCCTTCGCGTAGTGTTCGATGCGTCGGCTAAGGATCAAAACGCACATTCGTTGAACGATAGTCAATTAATTGGCCCTAAATTACAGCCTGATATTTCTAAAATTCTTTTGCGTTTTCGTGAACATGAAATTGTTTTCATGACAGACGTGCGCCAGATGTATCGGCAAATTCTCGTTTCGCCTGACCACCGTGAGTATCAGCGTATTCTTCGGAGACCGTCGTCCAACGACGTGCTTCAGGAATACCGCTTGAATACAGTTACGTATGGTGTAGCTTCGTCTCCCTTTCTCGCTTGCCGTACTTTGCGACAGCTAGCTGATGACGAGGGAGACGCATATCCGCTGGCGAAACAGATCATCTTGTCTGACGTGTACGTTGACGACGTAGTTTGCGGTTTAAGTGAATTTAACGTTGCCCAAGAGGCTAAAACATAACTTATCAAGCTTTACAATAAAACAACAATTTTACGGATTGATTTCGCGAACGTTTATTTTTATTTTATGCCTGACGTTTCGAATACTTTACAGCATCCGTGGTCACAGGCAGACTAAGGTGTTATTTGTCATTACATAGTTATGAAAAATTAAATTAAACTACCGTCACTCATTAATATTAATTGATGTTCCTATCCACGCAGAAAGAGCTTACAGTGTCTTGAGATCTTGCAGTATGAGATGTTGGTTGTGTCTTCAAAAGAATAGGATCCCATGCCGGTGGAACTTTCCAACCATCTTCTCTATTAAAATTAGGGTATTTTCTTATTTCTATGGCCTCACGTAGCATGCGAGGAACAAAACGCCGTTCTTTCGCGAGTACCTTAGGTTGGTCAAAACGTATGAAGTGGTTAGGTTTATCCAAGGCATGTTCACATACTGCAGATTTCGTTGACCGTCTATGTTTCATGTCAGCTATATGTTCTTTAATCCGCACGCCTATACTACGCTTTGTTTGACCGATGTAGGAGAGGCCACAGTCACATTCCAGTTTGTACACCCCTGCATCTTGAAGAGGTATGTGACACTTGACCGGTGGTAAAAATTGGTTAATCTTCCTTTGCGGCTTGAAGTAGGTTTTGATAAAAGCTCGCTTTAAGATGTTCCCAATCTTGTCAGTGACACCCTTCATATATGGTAGTACGGCAGGTTGGCGTTCAACTGTCATGGGCTTGGCACGGGGTCTGCAACGACGTGGTACTGGAAGCTGGTTGTCCCGGAGTACCTTCCTTACATGCTGAAGCTCAGCAGCCAGGTGTCGGTCGTCACAGATGCCCCTCGCTCTCTGAAACAAAGTTTTGCCCACGGTAGCTAACTGTGATGGATGATGGTGAGAAGCACCATTGAGATATTTATCAGTATGGGTCGCTTTTCTAAAGACTGTATGGCTAAGCGTATGATCAAGCTTTTTGATTTGGGACATTTTCAACTTCGCAAGTGGGTCAGCAACTATCCACAACTTTTATCAGATTTACCCATTGACGTGCATTTACGCGGTTCAGTCTCTCTTGACTACACCGAGCCCTCACCTTTAAAGGTCCTCGGTCTGATGTGGGATCCTATTTCAGATTCATTTCTCTTTTCCGTAAAACCTTCAAAGCAAGCGTGTACCAAACGATCAATCCTAAGCGAACTTGCTCGGATTTTCGATCCCTTGGGCTTTCTTTCACCAATCACAATCCAAGCTAAGTGCTTGATCCAAAAACTTTGGATTCTCGGTGTGAGTTGGGATGAAACGCCACCTATCGAAGTCGTCCAGGCATGGACTACTTATGCGTGTGATGATTTTTGTATTTAGATTTAATCAGTTAGACCTGTAGTAATATTAACTCAATGCAATAACAGTTAACGTTATTAATATTTGTATAAAAATGAGTATTGTTACTTTACCAAATACCGTTATCGTTGTTTATAAAGTGGCAACACAGGCTGCCCCTTCTCCTCCTACTTTCTTACTTGCGAGGCGCACTCGGAAAGCGAGGCAGTCTAGTGCTAACCGCCGAAGCGAAAGGTTGTGGAAAGAAACCTATGTTGAAGTGCTGTTATAATTATTATGGTTGGAAATAATGATTTGTACAAAAGATAAGTGTGGTGATCGAATAAAGAACTTTATAAAATTGTGATGGTGTTTGACTCGTGACAAGTCAGAAGTGGAAATCTGCAGCTCACAAAGGGTACGTACTATTTTTGATTAATATGATTAGAGAATTAAAATGTTGCTTATAAAATAGTTTCAATAACGTAACGATTTTTCTATACATCGAGCAGTGTGTAAGGATTGAATTCTATTCTGCTTAGCACTACTATCCTGATTAAATCGTGTTAAGTTTCCAACTGACCATTTGGTCAAGGCAACTCCTTGATAGTGTTCAGTGGTTACGAATACACAAGCATACTTGATACCTAAGTAGGTAATAATAATTGTCCGGCTAGCACTAGGTTTGTTCTTAACATGACGTAGTTGTGCTGTGCTATCATTAAATCATTTGGGCAAGGCTACTCTTTGCCAATGGCTAATGAGAACACAATGCGCGATTTATGTACATTATTGGTACAACTAAATAGCTAAATTTAATATAAACTACTATGATCCATTCTCAATCCAAATAGGAAATACAAAGCGAAATAGGTACCTACTCATTATTATTATATTATTTTTTGTAGCTACGTTTATTAGATTTAAAACAAATTTTTTAACCTATAACTGTTGTAGGGCTAATATTTTGGTTTTTATAAATAAATAAAAAAAAAACATACCACTCCATTTATGGTTCGACAGTCGTAAAAAAAAGACAATAGCGAGTTCTTAATTGGATTCAATTTAAACCAATTCAATTCAATCCATCAATTTAATTTCATTTGTTTTCAATTCAATTTAATTCCATACATGCTTGAAAAGAAGGTCTTTAAAGGAAATACAAGTTAAATTCAATTAATGATTTAAATTATTTTTAATACAATTCAAGTTCATTTTAATGTGTGTTCGATTTTATTCAATAATTAACTTTAAATTAAGGCCACTGTGCCGACCCAATTTTACTAGGTAGATAAAGCGGCCAGGTGTGTCATGTGGGCCAAGTGTGTCCTTAAGCAGCGGCCAGGTGAGTCGCGAGGGCCAAGTGTGTCCTTAAGCAGCGGCCAGGTGGGTCGCGAGGGCCAAGTGTGTCCTTAAGCAGCGGCCAGGTGAGTCGCGAGGGCCAAGTGTGTCCTTAAGTAGCGGCCAGGTGTGTCGCGAGGGCTAAGTGTGTCCTTAGATTCCGCAACCGTTCGCCGACAGTCGCTTCTCCGATGGACTGTTCGCCGACAAGACTTTTCACTTTGGGAAGTTTCGCCGATAGAACCTTTCATCTTTGGACCGTTCGCCGACAGAACTATTCGTCTTTGGACGTTTCGCCGACAGAACCTTTCGCCTACAGACCTTTTGCTGACAGAACGATTCTTCTATGAGTGTTTCGA
>OY757262.1:12921050-13007169 GCA_963584085.1 Pyrausta aurata | reverse complement strand
AGTAAATTGAATTGGGGGAGCCATATCGACGATAAAATGCAGAAGGCCTGCATAGCTTTCTATCAATGTAAGCGACTTGTTGGAAAGAAATGGGGTCTTAACCCAAAGATCACACTGTGGCTATACACATCAGTTATCAGGCCTTCACTTACCTATGGATCGGTTGTATGGTGGCCCAGAACACAACTGACCACGATCAAATCAAAACTTCAAAGCCTACAACGGTTAGCAAGCATCGCAGCTACAGGATGTATGAGAACCACTCCATCAGCCGCGCTAGAGTTTCTCCTGAATTTAAGACCGCTTCATCTGGTAATCCAGGAAGAAGCAAAGGCAGCTGCCCTCAGACTCAGAGCGAACGGATTATGGAAACAAAACATAGTGACTACACACTCAAAAATCTTAGATAGGACCCTAAAAGAAAAACCGCTTTTGGACGCACCCATGGACAGAACACTAGGCCAACATGTCTTCGACAGAAGATACAATATCCAACTCACTGAAGAGCCTAGGGACAGCTCAGGCATAAAGGAGGTTCGGATATACACAGACGGTTCCAAAACCCGGCTGGGCACAGGAGCTGGAGTCTTCTCGAATGACCTAAACATTAATATATCAACTACTCTAGACAAGCTAAACACAATCTTTCAAGCAGAATGTATCGGCATCACTAGGGCAGCACAGGCGGTTGCAGCCAGAGACGTAAAAGACCAACACATTAAAATCGTCTCGGACAGCGCATCGGTGCTCCAGGCCCTACAAAACAATAGCATCAAATCTGTCCTCATTTGGGAGTGCCATGAAGCACTCCAATCCATTGCAAACACAAATGAGGTAACTTTGCAATGGATCAAAGGACACAGTAACTCACTAGGCAACGACGCAGCCGACGAACTAGCCAAGAGGGGCTCAGCGACAACAGTATATGGCCCGGAACCATTACTGCCTATACCGCAGGCCCAAATAAGAACGTGGCTACGTGCAGAAACCGAAGCAGCACACCAAGCAGAGTGGAGAAATGGTGAAGGTTGCAGGCAAACAAAGAACGCAATTCCGGAAGCTTCGAAAAAGCTTACCCGCAACCTTATCCGGTTACCAAGAGACAAACTGCGTATGGTTATAGGCACTATAACCGGTCATAGTCTCCTAAACAAACATCTATTCACAATAGGTGTCACAGACAGTCCCTTATGCAGAGGGTGCATGGGGGCAGAAGAAACACCACAGCATGTGCTCATGGAGTGCATGGGCGTGGCGGAGCAACGGGCAAACTTTCTCAAATCTCCGGCCACATTCCCGGAAGCCTTTAGCAATCTAGGCGGATTGCTAGTCTTCTGGGAGAGCCTGGGGTGGTTAGAATAAGAAAGGAGGGACATACGTACAATGGCCCAATCGTGAGGCTAAGTGCGGAAACTACCCCAGCTAAACTAACTAACTAACTAAAAGTGCTAAATAATTATAATACGATTATGAGATTCTTATACATATAATTAAAAATTAAATTATATCATCTATTAAAAAAAATATGAGGTTAGTAACATCAAACTAAACTATTAGAATTCATAATTAAAATATTCCTTCACATTATAATAATGTCCCCTTTAACTCATGAATTATATTTGATATCTTCAATTATTTATCAAATTTTATGGTTGGGTGGATTTTGATATATGTCATAATATGAGTTATCTATACTAATATTATAAAGCTGAAGAGTTTGTTTGTTTGTTTGTTTGTTTGTTTGTTTGAACGCGCTAATCTCCGAAACTACTGGTTCGATTTGAATAATTCTTTTTGTGTTGGATAGTCCAGTTATCGAGGAAGGCTATAGGCTATATAACATCACGCTACGACCAATAGGAGCAAAGATATGGTGGTAAATGTGTAAAAAACGGGAGAAAAAAACTATTCCACGCGGACGAAGTCGCTGGCAAAAGCTAGTGTAATAATATTGCGAAAAAGTATGTCGCTTGGGCAGAGTGTTTCCTTTTACTTTTTTATATATTTTATTTTGTTTTAGTAAACGTAGGTACAACGGTTAGATGAGAATTCTCTCTTTGGGGCGTATTGCGATTCAACTTCATCCATTCAATTTCCTGGCTGTTCAATTCCACTTAGTGTAAACGAATACTATCAATAAACATTAAAATAATACTACAAAGTATAAATCAATATTAATGTTTATATTATTATAATATGATAATCAATTTAATTTGAGAACACAATACTAATTACTGATTGGACAGCAAATCGGAGCTGATTAACCATCAAAGCTGCATCGCAATACACACTCTTATTCATTCTGATGGTTGAATATTGTATTTGAAGTGTAAGGATAATACCATCTAAATAGTTGACTTAATAATAAACGATACGTAACATTAAAATAAATAAATAAGATGCGCAATGACTAACGGAAATAACGTCAACTCAATCAATATTTATCATAATTATTCATAGAGTAAGTTCATTCGTTCATTTCATTCACTCATGGTGACGCGCTCAATCGCAAGACGGGCAGTCTTTACTCAGCTCTCGTGCCGAGCGGACGTCTAAACAAAGTCAGTGCGAAAACCAGCGTACAATAATGGTGATATTCTGTTGGAGCAAGTACAGGTCAGTTATTATTTTCCAATGTTGCTTCTTTGTGAAATATGTTTATTAAACGGCCAAAAGGCTTAAAAACAGTGTGATAAATTAATAAATGTTTGTTAAAATGAGAATAGTCGTTTCATTCCTTAAAATAACTCTGAACTCCTACAGTTCAGAAGTGGGATAGGTGAGCAGTCTTAATGTCTGCTTGCTTATCCCGCCCACATAAATTGAACACTGTTTTTAAGCATTTTTTTTTGTCAAATCAATGTAAGGAGTTCAGACGATATAAATTATGTTGTTTTATTGGATAATAATAGTTTCAACAAGGTTTTAACGGAACTAAGATCCAAAACCTTTTTAACTTGTACCGTTTTAAATTTTATCACGGCAATGAGCAGTTTTTTTGAGCTGGCGCCGGAGTAACTATAGGAAACATATATCATAGTGTCTTTGTTTTTCGCTAAAGTAAGTAATTCAAAGTAAAACAAAAAAATATAGTGTCCTCATAGCAAAGCGTGGACTTTAAAAATGACAAATATTAAGTATCTTGATTAAATCTTAAGGTTTACTAACGTAATTCAAAATATTTCACTTTGTGTGCCTACAAAAATAAAATGAAAAAAAGGTTTCTATATACTGCACTAATGCCGTCTAGTGAGAGACATGGAATGATGGGGAAAAGCTGCTCATTGAGCTATCACATAAGCACATATTGGGATTACCATAATGAGACATCCAATAATACCTATGCGATCACGAAGTATTTTTGCTATCTGACCAACAATATACGGCTGCATTGATCACAGACTCTATGACCAATGCGTATTTTAAAGTTCCTTGGTTGCGGACCTTTTCTATTAGTGATACTGCATTTTGCTAAATTATTATTTTTCTCTTAACTCGTCAAGTATGTGTAAACGAGACACAATAAAAATTCCATTGTTATGCGACTCTCAGCATTCCTTTGATACCTGACCGATTAAAACTACTAATAAATAAAACTACTATTAAATAAAACCGTACCGCACATGGTACTTGGGACTACCCTTGAGAACACATCTCCTTTTATCCTAACAATCGTAAGGCATTTTGAGAGTGTAGTCAGCAATACGTATTTGTATTGATCATGGCATCAATGTACAGTGTATATTTTAACATTCTTTGATTAATTCAGAATAAAACAAACAACACTACAGACATTGTTAATTTGCTCAAAATAACCTTTATAAAGACATCCCTTTTAATCCTAACAATCGTAAAGTATTTCTGCAATCTTCTTAGAAATTCACATTGGTATTGGTAATAACGATAAGGAGCAGGGTGTATTTTAAAACTCCTTCGCCGCAAACTATTACAGGTAATAAGCCATTATAATTATTCGGCTAAATTAATTAAATTTTTCCCATTAATACTAGGAGTACGTGTAGTCAAGTATCATGCCCGTATTCTGCTTCTGTCGTAGATCAACAGATTAGTGTTTTTGCGTACGTAAATCATAATTCCTGACGTACGAAAGCAACTTACCATATTATATAAAGGTAAAGAATTATATTTGTTAGACTTGCATCATAAATTTACATGCAGAAAATATGTATCGTTGTACTTATGTCTTGCCTACCGGCGTACAGATAATAAAAGTTAACTACTATCTAGTCAATTGCACAATAGTGATTTAATAGTCAAACAATAGCGAGGTTAAATATATTAAGGTCACTTGATTTCCTCTGGAATAAATATAAATATATATATAAATAAAATATAAATAAAAATATAAATAAATGGTAATTAATTAGTGAAGTGTGGGCTTCAGGTTTAAGCAGCCGATCCCTTCGCCTCGGACTACGATTATTAATGCTTCATTCTGTTTAAAGAGTTCAGGATTCATTAAAGGAAAAATGACCCTTCAAAAACCGAACAATGAGTAAGAAAATGTTGTCGATATCGGTCGAGAGTTGCCCCAAAAAAAAATAATGCCACATCTGAAAGTCGTGGAAGCTTATCCGTGATACGCAGTCAAGCTTCAAGCAGTAAATGGCTAATTTGGTCAGTTTAAGACTTAATTGCCCTACTTTGTGTGCTCTTCACGTGAGAGCCGTAATAATAATATAGGTAATCAAAGAAATTTTGTAGAAGCTGCCTCTTCGATTTTGTTATACTCTGGTGGTAGATTTTAAGTCAGTACAGCGATGCATCGACTAGTATTCATTATTATGATTTTGCAAGAACAACTATCAAGTTGTTATTATAAAGACGGGAGATAATGTCGTTGATAGTACTGTAATTTATATTTTTCATATTTGGATTCGACTTCTTTACATTCAATTACTATTGAGCTATAATAATTGGTGTTATGGGATGATAAATGGCTTTGGCCGAATCATTTATTTAAATCAGAAAAAATAGACCTGACATTCTTCCCTGGTAAACGTCATGTGTGTTCTATTATATGATGTGCAGAGTAAGTCTTGTTTTGTTTTAATGTAAATTTGTAATATCAGTACATAATGCCTTCTATGTACAAGTTTCAGTGCCTAACGGAGCGTTTAAATGAAATGGACGAATCCACTGCGCGCAAAATCGATGTCAGCGGTAACGAGGCTAATGGCGGCGCTGGCGGAGGTAACCCAGGTGACAATCGTGAGCAAATGTCGCTGCATTCAGCCTGTTTGCCGTAGTGAGGGAGCCTGAAAGGTAGGCAAAGCCGCAACTACTTTAGCTATTGCCCTCAGGATCACCGTAATTCAGGGCATTCACGTGTGCACGTAAATCACGAGCAGGGAGTCTTCGAGGCCACGCTGTAATGGCGGGGAGTCTCGATGGCAATGCTCGTAAACTCAAACTCAAGCGTTTATTTGCCAATAACACAGAAATTAAAGGTGACATTTGAAAGTAGGTAGCACATGTGTTCAGTCTGCTCGCAGACGTGCAAAATTCAATTATTCAGTTATTACAAAACATATTCATAATATTTACTGATGTCAATTGAAATCGTTTTGATTAAGTTACATTATTTATGGATAATAGTACGTAGTTTAAATTAAATTAAATATTTGTCTGTTGTCGCCAATTAGAATATTCATTATAACTATAAAAACGTTTGTCAAAGCCAGTTAGTTTCCTCTTAAATATTGGCCCTTGAAGTGTTTTTATTTCTTCGGGTAGCAAGTTACACAAAGCTATACTCTTGTTATATGCATTTCTTTTCATATAGGTAATCATTTAAATCTTTATTGTGGAACACAAATAAAGTTACTGGCGGTGTCCTACCTCTATAGCAAATGGGCGAACAATGATAAAAATACAAGTCCATATACTCAAGGTACAGTCAATCGATTACAAAAATACCTCTACAGTCAAAAATCTATCCTTCAAAAACAAATCATTAATACTTAAAAACATTTATCAAGTACATATTTTTGGAATCTAGATTTATATATATTAATGTTATTCATGTTTCTAATTGTTTTAATTTTGTTGTAAATTCGATGTGCAACTATTTTTACGGCAATACCGAGCAGGGAGTTGTCGAGGCAATGCCATAATGGCGGGGAGTCTCGGCGGCAATGCTCAATGGGTAACTATTTACGACGACACCGAGCAGGGAGTCGACGAGACAACGCCATAGCGGCGGGGAGTCTCGGCGGCAATGTTCTATGGGTAACTATTCAAAGCGATACCGCTGATTATCATAATGTAAGTGAATGCTGCTTAATTGATGTAAGCGCCGTAGGATGTACGAAAGTTCAAGACGAGAGCGTTGCCCCAGCGGATTCAAAAGATATGACGCGGTTCCCGAATTTTACCCTGCTTCAAAAGACCAGACTATTCTTACATTTCTTATTAATGTGGAGGAGTGTACTGAGATCTATGGTTGGAAGGAAAAAGAAATCGTTCACCTTTGTCTTCCTAGGCTCACTGGTATTACGAAATCTTGGTACCAAGGCCTCAGTACAGTCCTCTACGCATGGAATAAGTGGAAAATGAAGTTGAATCAATTCCTTGTCGCGAAGATTATGCAGAACTGTTAACGACTAGGTTAGCTAATAATGAGGGTTAACCGTTATAATGATGATAATAAAGCCTTATTTATTCACTTGCAATTTTACACATAATCTACAATTAAACTCAATAAAACATTTATTCGGTCGAAAATAAGTATTAAAAAAAATACTTTTACTTCATTAAAATAAAATAAATCAATTTAAATTATAACTATGAAGAGAAGATAAATATTATACTGACTAAGTGCGGGATAAAAGGGTAGTTAGTAAACAACCGGTTACTAGAGACCGCCCTGATAATTTTGTCAAGATTATTTACTACAATTGTAACAAGCAGGGATACTTAAAGGATATACAGGGATAGGGATTCGTGCCTAAACCATAAATGCTTAAATACATATACCATCAATGACTTAGGTACCTTAACACTTACCCTTTGCGAGATTCGAACCCGCGACCGCTGGTTCAGTGGTCAGGAGCGCTAACAACTGCACCAAACGTGTCGCGTGTCGTGTTATTTTAAGTTAACTCATCATTTTCAGTCCTTATGCGCCACACAGATGTGTTCTGCTGTAAAACAGCTCATTCGTTGACCAGGGTGGTCTTCTGGCCCGGTTAGTAATAATAAGGATGATGATAGAAGAGCTGCTCCCAGGTTACCCAGGGTAGCAGGTGGTGTGGACCTACCAGTATAACGATTTTGTATCTATGTTAAAATCTTGTGTAGCTTGGTTGTGTGCTCCTGGTGCGAGTGCTCAGTGCTGTGTCTACGATATGCCGCTGTAATGCAGGTCACTGACGCCGTGGTTCTTCGTTCGTAGTACCCATTATTTATCGCTGACCCATTGCCAGCGACTTGTTTTAACTTTTACTACAAAAGGGGCAACTTTGAGCAATCTCATGATAGACTCTTTGTAAATTATATGACTATCTGGGCATTTTTGTCTCTCGTTGGTCTTTATTTTGTTGCTCATAAGCTTATTCTTAAAAGCCAAAAATTCAACGCCATTATATCATAGCCGGCTTTACCGACGTTGACACCTCCTCTCTTAGTTTAAATAGCTTTAAAGGATCGCAGAAGATGCCTGGTGACTTCTATTAAAATCAAGCGGTATCTGTGGGATAGCTAACATCATTTTCAATATACCTAAGCGTTCGTTGTTATCATCGACTCGAGATATTTAAGGCGGTCCACATAAGTAAGGCAGTGAGGTGTTTTAAAAGAATGTGTTGCAGCTCAAACCCGCATTGCCAAAAGTTACGCTCCACGCTCCATACTCAGTTTTGTTACAACTGATACGGGTCCATGTTTTTTTTTAAATTTGAGCGACCCATTGATCAAAAACTTCCTGTAATTCGTGCATATTTCCATAAAATAATGCAATTGTCTCGCCGTATGAATCCTGCTGCCCGGGAGCGGGTTCTTGTATTTCCTTTGTTATGTACCTAGTCTAACTAAGCAGACAATGAACAACAGTGGTCTTAGGGTGATAAGGGCGTTTTTAAAAGTCAACTACTATAGGAAAAAATAGCATCCCTATTATTGAATCCATCAACACACGCCGGCGTTGCGTGTCGCTCCGTCCATGAGCGCATGGTATTTTAACACTAAGAGATCTCTTAGCATAATTGTTGGAATTCAATGGTTTCAAGAGCAAACATGATTAAAATTGAATACTTGTGACGAATAAAGTATTTATTTGGATAAGGATTAATAATATGTTTAGGAAAATACCATGAAAAGTAATGCATTGCCGTAAATCATTTTTTATTACTGTAATAAAGGTTATAGAGACCAAACCTTAAAAGATAGGTATATGCTGTCGCGGATTTTTCTGTACAACTTTTTAAGGCAAACATTTGTTCCATACATTATATTGATATAACTCTTACAGTTTTTGTAGCGTACGCAAAAATAGTTTGAAAATTACATATTTTTCCGACTTCATTAACATTCATCGTCGTATCTTCACTATGAAAATGTATATCCTTATGAAATATAGCCAATATGTTATTCCAATGTATTATATTTTGTCAAGTTTTATCAAAAACAATTCAGTACTTTTTGCGTGAAGAAGTACCAAACACAAATCCATCCTCACAAACTTTCCCGTTTATAATATTAGGAGTATAGTAGGTATGTAAATGGAAAATATTTACTTTATAAATAAATCCGTCAAATATGTATATTATTATGTAAAACACTATAACATAATCGTCAGACATGTAAGCCAAATGGTTCAGAAGGTTTCTCAACACTCACAGTATCATATTTTATTGTTTCATCTTTAAGAATGTAAGCCAAACTTTTTAGTTTTAAGTTATACGAATTGTAATTGATTTGTAAGACTATTGTCTTGTTTGTTCACTAAATTGTCTAGGTATTATGAAATGTTATTGGGTATTAACAATGTTGTATTCAAATGCTGTCAAAAAAAGAATTGCATAATTTATTATCATTTTAGTTAGATAACTCTACACACTATATTAACAATAATATATTATGCGCAAAGGGACTTGCTCTAGCAGGATGGCCGAGCTGTAAGGATAATACCATCTAAATAGTTGACTTAATAATAAACGATACGTAACATTAAAATAAATAAATAAGATGCGCAATGACTAACGGAAATAACGTCAACTCAATCAATATTTATCATAATTATTCATAGAGTAAGTTCATTCGTTCATTTCATTCACTCATGGTGACGCGCTCAATCGCAAGACGGGCAGTCTTTACTCAGCTCTCGTGCCGAGCGGACGTCTAAACAAAGTCAGTGCGAAAACCAGCGTACAATAATGGTGATATTCTGTTGGAGCAAGTACAGGTCAGTTATTATTTTCCAATGTTGCTTCTTTGTGAAATATGTTTATTAAACGGCCAAAAGGCTTAAAAACAGTGTGATAAATTAATAAATGTTTGTTAAAATGAGAATAGTCGTTTCATTCCTTAAAATAACTCTGAACTCCTACAGAAGCTAGTAATAACAGATTAGCTATCACAAATTATATCGCGCATTATTATAAATTGTGCCTACAGAAGAGAAGCATTGAATACAATATTCATTTATCCTAATTTACGTATCCTGTATATTATATAGACTTTTAATACAGATTTACTTTTTCCGAGGCAATGAAAACGAAGTTGTCGAGATGGTGGACGCCACTGCACACTCAGCACTTGAGCGAGGCCGCGGCGCCCCGCCTATGCGTCGGAGGACTAGGATGTCCACGGCGTAGGGGTGCTTTGCTGGCATGATAGGCGAACCTCCCGGACCTCAGAGGACTAAGGTATTAAGACTGAGGACTACGAGGTCAGACCAGGTCGGTCGGGTCGAAATAGAAGACTGAGCTCTAGATCAAGGCTGAGGACATCGACATCTTTCAATAGTAGTCCGAAAACAATAAAGACCCCTATGCGTCGTAGACGGTAAGGTCCCGTTTCACACAATTGATATTGACTCCTTTAGCTCCGTTCGCAAAAAGTAAAAAAAGGTCTACTCCTATTATTTTAACTGTAGTAGGTATTCACTGTATATTCATCGATTGTGAATAATGTGTAGGTACATTCGTTGAATATGTCTTTGTAAATACAATTTGCAGGTATTTTTCGCTGAGATCTTGTAATTTTACCTTAGATCCCGACATTTCGAAAACTTATAAATGTTCGTGGTTGCGAGTAGACTGAGATGTCAAACTATAAAATTAAAGAAACAAACGTTTATTGTACCACTTCAATAACAATAATAGTAGTTCATAGTACATAACAACAATCAGCCGTCTTCCATCGAGCTAGTACTTAAAAGATGAAATATGAAACCAAAAATTGCGCACGGGCGGGATTCGAACCAGCATCTTTCTGGCAATCCGGGCCAACTGCTCTTCCAATTGAGCTACCGTGCCGTCGGTCCGACCGCGCGAAATTCTTGGTCTCATTGATACGTCATTGCGTGACGTTAGCGCCATCTACCCGTCTGTTTATGCAACAGTTTCTTTTAAGAATAAAATATGACACTGTGAGTGTTAAAAATATTGTAAAACCATTGAGCTAGTACTTAACCTGTACTGAGGTAGTAGGCATCGCGAGAATTTTCTTTTTTATTATTTTGTCTAGTTGGTAAATACAGTAAAGATGTAGTATAAAAAAAAGGTATATAAAAACAAGAGGAGATGAGTACACATATTTCCAAATTAGAAATATGTATTTTGGCAATCCATAATTTTATTAAACTTGTAGAATCAGAGTGCACTCATATTTATAAATATTAAAAGTGAACATAAAAAGTAAATTCTGAAAAGTTTGTTTCTCTATTTGTCATTTACAGAGTAATCTTTACTCATTTAACTATAATATTAACGTTTCTATCCATGCAGAAAGGTAGAATAGAATCCTATGCTGATGGTAAATTGTTTTGAGCGAAAAGTATTCACGTATCACGTCAGAATCAAATAACCCTTTTTAAATACATTCAAAGGCAAAAAGATCACAAACGTTAAGGGTAATTTTTTGTAACACTTTCTCTGCGTCATCTATATGGCAAATAAAAGTATTTTAAAATTTTACGATTTAAAAAAAAACCTGACTGAAAGTATCCGTCAATTTATTACAACAAATTCAGCTCAATCCATAAAAATTGGCTTCGGACCAACGTAGATATTTCATTTAGAAATTGCATCTGCCACAAAAGTTAGTTATTGGGACACGAATGTAAAACAACGGATTTTTTTTTTAGAAAACTTGGAACTAAAACATCATTTACATTTTATATTTAATAAGTAAAATAGGGGGGATTATTTTGCTGCAATTGAGTGATAATAGCTTAATTGTAAATTGGACCATGCCCTCTTAGGTCATGACGAATAAATTGGTAAATAATGCTGAAAGGCTTTTAAGTCCTTTTTTTTAAGTTCTTCTTTAATATTTTTCTGCAACTCTTTGAAATGGATCTACTTTATATTTTCTTTTAAAACGTATACAAAATATCTATTTCATATTAAATAAATATAAATATTGGACACCAATCACATACATTGCTCTGATCCCAAAGTAAGTAGCTAATGCACTTGTGTTATGGAAATCAGACACAACGGTGGTACCACAACACCCAGACCCGGGACAATATAGAAAATTTTGATTTCTACATTGACCCGACCGGGAATCGAACCCGGGACCTTGGAGCGGCGACGCCTTGAAACCCAGCGTGCTTAGCCACTACACCACGGAGGTCGTCAAATTCGTATTGTTTTAATCAAATTTGTACAGCCTATCTTGACTTTACGGGGAGTTGGTTCAGTAAATTATTAAAAACCATAAGAAATGATTTATTTATTTACGTAAACATGTACACAGTAGCAGTTCATGTTAACATAATAAATTATACTCATTGTGATTGTGTAATTTATATCAAATGTATGTTTTTTTTAAAATAATATTTTTCAAAATTCTATTCTCCCAGTAAAAGAAAATGTCTTTAATGTTCCATTAAATTATTTCTGTGCCACTATCTTATAAAACAGTTTGAGATCAGACAATTTAAGCACCAAGTTATTCGAACACTACCAACAAGTTATCATAATATAGTAGTTATCATAGTACAAGTTATCAACAAGTTATCATAGTATAGTTTAGCCAAACCTTATGTTCCATAATTCATAACATTTATGGGCACTGGAAGACGAAACTTGCGCCATGTAAGTTACAAAATTATCAATTTTCAAAAAGTAATAAAAGAAACTCAAATATTGTTTTTTTTAAGATTGGCTTTATGTTAGATAAATTTTGATTATTTTATTTCTTTTAGACACTTTGTTTATCCTAAACATTACACAAAAAAAAAATATGCGGGTGTATTTTCTTTAACCATCAATTATTTTTAGAAGCATTATTGCACAAAATTAAATGACAGTATACAAATGGTGACTTGTTGTTGGAAATATTAACTCCCCATCGTACTTTTGAGTCATTCAAAAATTTTAATGGATGCTGTTGTTAATAAAGATTTAAATACTCAACAAAATATTGTAATGGAGTATTATATAATGATGTTATTTATAGTAATGAGGCATTAATTTGTCTTCCACTGATGTTTTTTTTTTTTTTTTTTTATTCTTACAAAATTCACAGCTCTTGGTACAAATTAAGCTTATCTTACATACTAAACTAACAGCCAATAACGAATTTACTTTTTTTTAAAACATAGAAAGTAAAATCAAGTGTTGACATGGGCAATCAATAACAGGTTTTATAAAGTGCGTGTGTATACTTGCTAATAATACCTACTATAAAATTTACTTATTTACCCGTTGACTAAGTATATAAACCTAAATTTAAATGGATTTATTACATATTTATACACCGTGCTTTTTTAACCGTCTTACAGCCGAAGGCCACTTAAAGTATCCAATAACTACATGTCATTCGTTAAATAAAACTTGGTTATTATTAAGATTTCAAATATTTGGTTCTGAAGTTTACGCGAATACTCATTACAATAAAACAACAATTTTACGGATTGATTTCGCGAACGTTTTGACCAACCTAAGGTACTCGCGAAAGAACGGCGTTTTGTTCCTCGCATGCTACGTGAGGCCATAGAAATAAGAAAATACCCTAATTTTAATAGAGAAGATGGTTGGAAAGTTCCACCGGCATGGGATCCTATTCTTTTGAAGACACAACCAACATCTCATACTGCAAGATCTCAAGACACTGTAAGCTCTTTCTGCGTGGATAGGAACATCAATTAATATTAATGAGTGACGGTAGTTTAATTTAATTTTTCATAACTATGTAATGACAAATAACACCTTAGTCTGCCTGTGACCACGGATGCTGTAAAGCATTCGAAACGTCAGGAATAAAATAAAAATAAACGTTCGCGAAATCAATCCGTAAGATTTCAAAGCCTAAGACATTAAAGAAGATATCAGCACAATTTAGTACGAAACATCCTGTAACGAGCACTACGCGCGGGTCATTCACTCGGCTGTCTAGCACTACTGACCTTATTTTACGCACGAATAGAAAGGGGCGAGGCGGTGGGCGTCACAAAGGATTGCGCTAGCGCATGATTGGTTAGAGATCCACGTGGACTGTTTTAGATTGGCTACGTTGCGGAACGCGTGGAGGCCGCAAGGTCAAGGAATGCATTGTTGAAAACATAAACATTATGAACAGGATGATACATTACGTAACATTACTATTAGATATTTTTTACACCAAAATTATGTGGAGTGTAATAAAAAAAATAACATGTCCTAGAGGTTTATTAAGATGGTTACATTACGTGGGCTTCGGCTGTAAGACGGTTAAAAAAGCACGGTGTATATGAATTGTATATTTTTAAGTGGATACAACTGTTTAACTGTTAACAATTTTAAACACTTACTTAAAATTGCAAGAAATCGAAATAGAAATAAAATATCATAAATTACACATTAATCATTCTTCTCATTGTGAGAGAGTGGCTCAAGTACGCTCATAACACCTTTTTTGAACGCTGCCTTCGACAAGTGGAACAAGTCAACATGGGAAAAGAGTCTATTATATGTACTAAGAGTCCGGGCTACTACAGAGTTTCGTGCATACTTAGTCCGTGAGAGTGGTGTATGGAACAACGATGAGGCAGTGTGTCTAGTACGGGTGGCTGGAGCAAAAAACTTTAAAAAAGAACTCGAAAGCCTCAGGGAGTCGATGTTACCGTCACAAACATCAAACAGGAAAGACATATCAATCAGTGTCCGTCTATGCTCAAGGGTAGAGATTTCATGAAATCTGCATGCATCACTATAACTTTCAAATGATCTGAATGAGCGGTAATTTAAATAATTTAATAAGGTAATTTTAGCGGTAGTTTTATTACGTTTGAAACGAGCTGTTGTTCCTGTAGTTAAGTAAGGTTATTTTAAAGCTATGATCGTTTATATGCCACATTCTTAAAACTACAAAAAATTTAACTCAAGATTTTATAGTCAATTTAGTTAAAGAGGTACATTATGTTTTCTTACAATCTCGAAAAATGCCTCTAAGCATCCGATGTAGATTACTCATTATTATTACAATTGTAATTGTAACCGAAGTAACATATTAGCCCCTACAATAAAATTACATTTAAACTACCGATACATAGACGGGATGTACTCTGATTTCATCAAAGATTATAGCTAAGATGTTTTAAACTTTTGTTGCTACAAGTCGTATAAGGGCACTGAATTAATACTTTAGCCTTGGCTAGTTAGTCAAAATTTCAGTAAACTTTCTTTATATTCAATAGATCTTTCTATATTTGCCAGAGCTGCGGCAACTCAAAGTAAACCAAAAATAATATAATTATAAAAAGTACTAGCAAGCAACATGGTTATTGTTATTTATATGTATTTTTGTGATTGATTTATATGCTGTGTATTACAAAGTGAGCTCAACAGTATTATTGTAGCATAATCTTTATTTCTCGAAAGTCGTATTAATTTTGTAGTGCTAATATAAATACCGAATGTGATGATTGTTTTAATAAGTACAATTTGTAATATTTTTGATGTGGTGAGCTCAACAGTAAAATTTTAACATAATCTTTATTGCTCATAATTTGTAAAACGTAGTATACTGTAGTAGTATTGATATAAATGCCCCATTGTGAATATATGTAGAGACAAATGCACCAGGAGGTGCACCAGGTAGGATGGCCGAATGTGATGATTTTTGTATTTAGATTTAATCAGTTAGACCTGTAGTAATATTAACTCAATGCAATAACAGTTAACGTTATTAATATTTGTATAAAAATGAGTATTGTTACTTTACCAAATACCGTTATCGTTGTTTATAAAGTGGCAACACAGGCTGCCCCTTCTCCTCCTACTTTCTTACTTGCGAGGCGCACTCGGAAAGCGAGGCAGTCTAGTGCTAACCGCCGAAGCGAAAGGTTGTGGAAAGAAACCTATGTTGAAGTGCTGTTATAATTATTATGGTTGGAAATAATGATTTGTATAAAAGATAAGTGTGGTGATCGAATAAAGAACTTTATAAAATTGTGATGGTGTTTGACTCGTGACATGCGGAACAACTTTCACAGCTGGCTGAGCTTCGGGTACCTCGTAAGGTTACCAATTTGAATTCTATTTACGAACTTCACGGTTTCTGTGACAGCTCCGAGGTTGCTTACGGGGCTGTAATATACTTACGTGTTATCGATCGATCTGGAAATATTCAAGTTTTCTTCATATGCTCAAAGGCTCGAGTCGTTCCGTTGAAACGCATTTCACTGCCGAGGCTGGAGCTGTGTGCTGCCGTCCTTTTGGCTGATTTATATAAATATGTTCGTGATACTTACTTGACTCATATCCAAATCGATTCTATCTTTCTGTGGTCAGACGCCACCATTGTTCTTTCTTGGCTACGCTCCCATTCCTCACGTTGGACTACCTTCGTAGCAAACCGCGTTAGTCATATCCAAGAAATTACCAATCCTGAGAACTGGAACCATGTTTCTTCTGCAGACAATCCAGCTGATCTCTGTTCCCGCAGGCTCCTCCCCAGTGAAATACTTGATAACTCTTTATGGTTGGCGGGACCTCGCTGGCTGTCGCAGACCTCTGATTTATGGATGATAAGAACATTATAGACGCTGAAGTACGTAAATCAGTTACGTTAGTTGCCGAACAGAAACCTGACAAGGACGTGAATATCTTAGACAGTTTGATTGGTCGCTTCTCATCATTGACGAACCTTTTAAACGTTTTATCTTATATTTACCGCTTTATCGAATCAGCCAAGAAACGTCATATAAAACCTTATCTTTTTATCGACAATGTAGAACGTCATAACGCACTTATGCAGTTGGTAAAACACGTGCAGAATCAAGCATTTTCGGGTGAAATCTCGAATCTGCAAACTAAAAAACCGTTAATCAAACAATTTCATAAACTCAACCCATTTATCGACAGGTGTGGTGTCCTCAGGGTGGGCGGCAGGCTTTCTCGCTCCAGGCTAGAGTATGAACACAAGCATCCTGCTCTTCTGCCCTCTGCAAGCCCACTATCGTATTTGATAATTAATTTCATACATCGAAGTTATTGCCACCCAGGCGTGAACACAACGAATTTCTTGCTATTGCAGCAATTTTGGATAGTTTCAGCAAAACGAGCAGTGCGTCGGGTCTTGTCTAAATGCATAAAATGTTATCGACTACATCCACAGCCTTTACAACCATTCATGAGTGATTTACCTGCGTATCGGATCAATCAGGTTAAACCGTTCTCCGTAGTGGGTGTGGATTTTGGTGGACCGTTCCGCATCAAGCTTGGCCCACATCGTGGTGCAAAAATTTACAAGGCATATTTGTGTTTATTTATTTGCCTCGCCACAAAGGCGGTTCATTTAGAGGTCGTCTCTACCCTCTCATCCGACGGTTTTATCGCTGCGCTCCGACGCTTCGTGGCACGTCGCGGTCGCTGCAATATCATACACGCGGATTGCGGAACCAATTTTGTTGGTGCTCGCAATCAACTTTCAACCCTGATGGAAAATGCATCGCACGCGAAGAAGATTGAATACAAATTTAATCCTCCTTCCGGGGCTCACTTCGGGGGCGTCTGGGAGATTCAAATAAAAGTGGCAAAAACTCATTTGTACCGGGTTGTTGGTGACCAAGTATTAACTTTTGAAGAGTTGACTACACTCTTCACTCAAATCGAGGCAGTTTTAAATTCGCGGCCCTTGTGTCCCATAAGCTCGGATCCAAACGATCTGTCCGCACTAACTCCAGGTCATTTTTTGACGTTAGAACCATTAACAGCGGTCCCCGATGATGATCTATCATCAATTAATATCAATCGGCTTCATCGGTGGCAGTTGTTGCAATCATTTCATCAAAATTTTTGGTCCAGGTGGAAACACGAATATCTTAACTCATTAACGCAACGCGCCAAATGGACCAAAGACTCAAAACCGTTGGCCTAAGGGGTCAATGGTAATCATCAAGGATGACAATCGTGCTCCATTACAATGGACTCTCGTTAGAGTTCAACAACGCGGGAGCTGACGGAGTTGTCCGAATCACCATGGTTAAAACTGCAACCAATAACGTAATTCAACGGCCTTTGGTCAAGTTATGCCCTCTACCTATAGAGGACTAGCTTCCACTGGAACAAATACACTTCATGCAGTTTCGACCATCTCGTAGTCTAAGTTAAAATTTGTATAGTTTGTTTATCTTAGTTCTTAAAATCGCACCGTTCATCGCTCTTAGTTTTAGTTGATCAGAAAATGCCATAGCTATTTTGGTGGGCGGGATGTTCCGTCATCGTATTTTTATCGTAGATTTATCTTAAGTAATTTAAACGCATTATCGATGTTCTGCATGATTGGTTTATGCAGTAACAAAACGCAGCCCTAAAATGGCTGCCATGCGATCACAGCCTGATAGTTTTCGTTTGACGAACGCTAGAGGGCAGTTGCAATCTGGACGTTGAGGGGGACATACCGACCGCGCACGGACGGAACCTGCGCGACCGCGACCGCGTGTTCGTCAATATCTTCATATTAAAACTCCTCGCCGCCTCATCCTAAATCGACCAGAAGTGATGTGCAACCAGGTGGTGTGAGCCCAAACGATGGTGGAAGTCAACGATCTCCAAGGTATGTGACGCATTATATTTTGTTGCCGCGTGCCTTTCGAAACAGAACATCGTATTTTCATCGGAAGGTCTTAACCTTTTTTTTTTTTTTTTTTAACGTTGGAAAATGCGTTACGCATACTCGTCGCCCGGGGGAGACGGCGAGTTATGTGGGACTCGGGCTCAGGCGCCTATACCCACTAAAAACCAACGACACTCCGTCAGTCACCTGGCAGCTCATGAGCCGTCTCGAGCCAGTCGTCGTCGTCCGAGAAATCGGAAGGCGACGACTCGCTCGACGACTCACGAGTGGCGGACGGGGCTGCGGGAAGCCGGTCGGATACTACCGCTGCCCCGTCGGTGATCGCCCGCCGTAGCAGGCCCGGCAAGCCCACCCCGAGAGGGCGGGCAACGGGAATGGCCCGGAGTGTGCGGCCATTCCCGTCAGGCGGCGGTGGGGGCGCGTGCAAGGCCGGCGCGGGTACCCCCGTACCCAACGCTGGCTGGCCTCCACCAGGGGGGATCAGGTGGTTATAACGCCGCCGTCTCCGCCCCGTTCGTCGCCTACGGATCGGGGCGGCAAGAGGATCCTCCTCCCGCACCCTTTCCGCTGCCTCCTTCTGTGAGATAACGTCCTCGCAGAAGGAGGTGACGGCCTTCCAGGCTCTGTCACTCCCGAGCATGGCCTCCACCACGCCGGGGAGGGAGAGGTCCTGGCCGATCTCCGCGACCAGAGTGCGGCGATGTGACTCCCACGCCGGGCACGACTCAAGGGTGTGTTGAGCCGTGTCCTCCGCAGCGCCGCACTCGTGACACGCGGCGGTCTCCTCCCGACCGATCCGGTGCAGATAGGCGCCGAAGCACCCGTGTCCGGTGAGGACCTGCACCAGACGGTAGGTGAGGGAGCCGTGCCGTCTGTCTATCCATCGGGTCAGGACCGGGGTCAGGGCATCGAGGGTGGCTCGACCGGACTCCGAAGAGTTTAGGACCCCGGTCCAGGCCCGAATCAGCAGCTCTCGGGTCTGGCGCTCGAAAGCGCGCTCCTCCTCTAGGGAGCCGCGCTCTCCCCGAGAACGCTGCTCCGACCGTCGTGCGTATGTCCAGGCTAGGACTCTGGCCTCGAGCTCCCATGGCGGGGTCCCAGCCAGGGCACACGCCACTGCGCCCGCCACTGTGGAGTAGCAGCGGGCCGCCCTCTGCGCGATGACTCGCTGGGGCCGCCTGAGCTGAGACACGTTGTCCCGACTCAGACGGTCTGCCCAGATGGGGGCACCGTATAGCGCCATGCTTTTCAAAATGCCGGCGTAAAGACGCCGGCAATGAGCGCTTGGCCCGCCCAGATTCGGCAGCAACCACCCCAGCGAGTCCGCCGTCTTAAGCAGCCTGGGTGAGAGCTCGGCAAAGTGACGGCCGAACCGCCACCGGCTGTCGATGATAAGTCCCAGATATTTCATCTGGGGCTTAACGTCGATGGCCACGCCGTCGACCATCAGGCTGATGTTCGGCGGGTGGCGTTGTCTCGGACCGTCAAACAAGACGGCCTCCGACTTCTCAAGAGCGACCCTGAGGCCCAACAGGCGGATCCGTTGGACCACAAGGTCGCACGCCGCTGTGGCCAGCTGGAGGACCCGCGCTACATCCCAAGCCCGGGCGAGTACAAGAGTGTCATCCGCATAGCAGACAACCCTCACGCCCGGGGGGAGTGCGCCCCTCAACAGCCAGTCGAATCCGATATTCCACAGGCACGGTCCGAGGACTGATCCCTGTGGAACACCGGACCCCACGCGGTGGCTCCTCAGCGAGCCGCCTTGGTCTACGTACGTTACCATCCTCTCCCGGAGGTAATCGGACAGGAGGTGGACCAAGTAGGGCGGCAAACCGTGGGCGCGCAGGGCTTCAATGATGGTGGTGTGGGGAATGCTGTTGAATGCGTTGGCGATATCTCTCGATAGCCTTTCCCCACTCTCGGCAGCACCCTTCACCATATCCCCCAAAAAGCCCAGCGCGTCCAGGGTCGAGCGGCCTGCTCGGAAGCCAAACTGGGCCTCCGCCAGATCAGGGCCAGTAGTCGCCAGGTGCCGGACGATGCGGGTTACGAGAATCCTCTCAAAGAGTTTCCCCGCCTCGTCCAGCAATACAATCGGCCGATAGGCTGATGGAGAGTCCATCGGCCGGCCCGGCTTGGCGAGGAGGCAGAGGGCGCCCTCCTTCCACACCGTCGGGAACTTTCCGACAGCGAGACAGCTGTCGAAAAGTTCCCGAAGTTTCTCCTCCAGGTGACCCGCCGCGATGAACAACACACGAGCGGGCACACCGTCCGGTCCTGGTGCCGTCTTTTTATTCCGGAGGCGGAGCGCAGCAGCCTGCACCTCCGCCCCCGAGACTGGTGGAAAGGAGTCAGCCGGGTCCTCAGCAGGATCCGGCCGAGTCATCGACGGCGGCACGAAGTCCGGGTCAGAACCGGGGAACAACGCACCGACCACCGCTTCCACCATCGCTGGCTCGAGGGTCTGGGTGAGTGGAGGACCATGGGCGCGCAGCTTGTTACGCGCAGCCCGATACGGTCTCCCCCACGGGTCCCTGTCCAGACTCTCCAGCATCTCCACCCGGGCTTCATCCTTCGCGACGGCGATTGCTATCTGGAGGCGCTTCTTCGCCTCCAGGTACCCGGCGTATAGGATGTCTTCCCTCTCCTGATCGCGGATTCTGCGTCTTCGGCTCCTGGTATACGCCCGCCGTGCAGCAGTGCAGGCGGAGCGCAGGTCTGCAATTTCTGCCGACCACCAGAAGACCGAGTTGCGACGAGGAGGGGGAAGAGATCTCGGCATCGACGCGTCGCACACCTCCGTCAAAATTTGGCGGAGCTGGGAGGCGGAGCCATCTACGTCCGCGCCTGTCAAGGGGGGACAGAACCAGTCCTGGACAAGCGCGGATTCGTGCGCCATGTCTCGGTCAAGCCGGGCCAGCGCCCAGCGCGGTCTCGACCCAGGCATGGCGGCCGACGTGGGGCGATGGGTGGAGACTGAGTCCAACTCGAACCGGATATACCGGTGGTCGGACCCAGTCTCCACCGACAGGACGCGCCAGTTGTTCGTGCGAGCTGCAACGGCGGGAGAGGCGAACGTAAGGTCCACCACTGACCCGCCCCGCCGACGCACGCACGTGTGAGTCCTGCCCCTGTTTAGCAGGGACAGACCTGTCGCCATCGCCATGGCTTCCATGGCTCGACCGCGGCAGTCCGTCGCACGACCACCCCATGCGACGGACTTGGCGTTGAAGTCCCCCATCAGAATGATCTGACGGGGAGCAACACGCCGTAACGCGGCCGACAAATCCTGTAGAAAGGCCTCGAACTCGTGGAGTGGGCGATTAGGGGAGAAATAAACTCCGAAAATCGCTAATCCACCCCACGAGGCCGCCACGAACTCGGCACCCCTCTCGAGGAGTGAGAGGGGTAAACCGCCGGAGGAGGTTATCGCCGCGAGGCCGTCCCGACTCCCCAACCAGTTCGGTCGGTCTGGTATCAGGTACGGCTCCGAGACGACGGCGACGTCGATGTGATACTCCGCCAGAGCCTGGGAGAAAAGGTCCTGGGCTCTGGCAGACCTCATAAGGTTCGCCTGGAGCAATGACTTGGGACCCAAAGCCATTAGTCCGACATAACCTCCTCCGGCGCACCAGCTACCTGGCCGGTTCTGGGCGTCCCAGGCGTAGGCCTCGGTGCCGCCTTGCCTCTCGTTGGGGGGGGGTTACATTTCTTCCCCCCCATTACATGGCCTGCGGGTCTACCGGCTGATGTGCAGACGGCACATCTCGGTTCCGCTGTGCAAGTAGCCCGGTCATGGCCTTTCCTGCCGCAGCGGAAGCATAGATCCTCGCGGATCACCTGAGAGGGGCAAAGCGGCTTGGTGTGGCCGATTCCCATGCACCGGAAGCACCTCATCGGGCGGGGCTCGATCACGCGAACGTGGCAAGAGCTCCACCCGACGATTATGCGCCCGGCATCTGCCAGTGCCCTAGCTGCAGCGACGGGGCAGTGCACTACGGTGCATCCCGCACCACCAGGGCCTGGGCGAATGGCACCGACCCGGACCTGCTCAGCGCTGCACCCTCCCTTCGCGGCAACGGCGGCGGCGACTTCCTGCGACGTGATGGAGTCGTCCAGCCCTGTTATCCGGAGTTCGGATTTTTTGACAGGGCGGACGACTGTCGCCGCTTCCGCCACCACCTCCTTTAGTTTGGCCGCGAAGAGGTCGGCCTTTTCGTTGTTTTGGGGGCCCTCAAATTCGAACATGCGGGCCCCCGCTGCCGTCTGCCGTGACCGCACCGACATGATGCCGAGTTCGGCGGGGATGATGACCCCACGGGCCCTCTCTATGAGCGACCCGTAGGTGACACCCTTCTTCACGGACTCCGTGGATAGGGTGAGAACCACCGCCGAAGTTTTCGGGGCCACCAACTTTCGCGGTTTCTTTGCCGCGGCTTTGCGTGGTGCCTTCTTCGGTGTCGAGGGAGGGGCAGCCGTGGCGACGGCCGGTTTCTTTTTCCCCCGTTTCGTCACCGTTACCCAAGTTTCCTTAGCCGGCTCGGCTGACGCGGGCTTTCCTTCACGGCTCGGCAGCGGTGGCGTCGGCGCCGAAGACGGCCCGGCGATAAGCGCAGCCGTGGCAGGTGCAGGAGGAGGGGGGGAGGACTTCTTTCCCTTGCCCTTTCCCTTGCCGGGTTTGGCGGCCGTGGCGGGCGTCGGTGCGGTCGCCTTCTTGTCGACGGCCAGAGGTGGCCGCAGAGACTTGGCCGGCAGGAGGCGGTCTTCGAGGCCCTCGATGCGAGGAAGGTCTTAACCTGATCCAAGTGTAGCATAAAGCCACCAACCGTTTTTAATTTGTGTGTGGTGCGTTTTCTACAGTTTTGTTTTACTACACAGCTCGGGAAACGATTTGCGGATTCGGCCCCTAGGTCTTAGTTGTGGAGGAATTGGCCCCTCATTGTTGTTTCTAGTGAAAGTTTTGCATTGCAAAAGTTGATCCTGATATTTTTTATACAATTTCATAACGTCCTACCTTACCAGTAGCCTTACACTATTCAGAATCTTAAGGCTAAAGAGCAAAAGGTGTGTATTACGTTGAAAATACTGTTCATGACTATTTGTCATATTTTCCACTGGAATGACTTCTTTAATATATTGTTAGAATAATACCATTCGACCTGGATGTAAAAAAAAATGATTAGAGAGAGTAATTTCAACACTTTAGCTAAATCTCAATTTTTTATTTCTGCGTCCCTGCCTGAAAAATCGTATGAGTTTGTTCAACAGGGGGAGATAGGTAGTGAAGAAAATGCCATTTCCTGAAAGCCAAAGGTCAATACTATTCAGCTATTCTAATAAGCCCTTGTGCCTAATTGTTTCTTGAAACATATGTTACTTCAAAGTTTAAAAATCCGGTCAAAATCTTCACACTTCTTATTCGTTTTTTTAGGTCTATTAAAATCACACAAACCTAAGTAAAACCACTTCAAATAATTGTTAATACCTTCGACTATAAGCACTATTTTTGTTTTGTTCCAAATCAAAATGGTTTTCGCACACGATTCAATTAAATGCGCGCGTAAAACGCTCTAAAAATACAAGTAAACAATAAAATCGACTTGTGTGATGACTTTGATATTTAATTGCTCAAAAACCAATTGACGTATGACTCTCTTAATATAGTATTATATGTAGGAGGTTTCATTTTTAATATTGTGTATGTTTTTGTTAACCTTACTCGCATTAAGATTTTTGAATTTTGTACACCTAAAAGTCGGAAATTGATCACTGTGCGCCGGCCGCTCGTAGCGAACCGGTCCCGCCGTGGCAAGGTCATATGACGTAGTAGTTACGCACAATACGCTCGGCCGCTAAACTATTTAATAGAATAACTAATACAGCCGTACGTTTGTTCGTTGATACAAATAAATTGAAATGTAATTTATTTATTTATATAATGCAATTTACTTTAGTTAAATGATTAATCTCATGGTAGTATTATTTTGTATGCCTAAAAATATTTAATTTGCTGAATGTAAATAATGTAATTATATATTGTTTTAAACTTTCATGGTCACTAACATTAGAATAGTTAGATACGGGATTGCTACCATGTACCTTATTCTCCTAGAAATTCTGCATGATACTAAAGTGGAGATGAATGAGGTGATGGTCAGTTTTGACGTAGAATCGCTCTTCATTAATGTACCAGTAGCGGAGTGCATGGAAGTGGTGAAGGTAAAGTTGCAAGAACATGACATCCCAATGGAATATGCAGCACTTTTACATCATTGCCTGTCAAAGAACTTCTTTGTTTACCGGGGTCAATACTACCTTCAAATAGATGGAGTTGCCATGGGCAGTCCCGTAGCTCCTGTGGTCGCGAATATATGGATGGAGTTTTTTTGAAGAAAAAGCTCTTGCCACGGCTACAACGGAGATAAAACTATGGAAGAGGTATGTAGATGACGTATACTGTGTATTGAGGGGTGACAGACAGGATGTGGAGTCTCATTTGGCGTACTTAAATGGCATTCACCCAAAAATGAACTTTACCTTCGAGGTGGAAGAGGACAGAAGTCTAGCGTTTCTGGACGTAATGATCCGTGTACGAAATGATGGATCACTCGGTCATTCTGTGTACATCCACTCACACTGATCGCTATCTCAACGCAAACTCACATCACCATCCTAGACATCTTGATTCAGTGGTGACCTCGCTGACGAACCGTGCTTATGATTTGTGCGATAGCGAAAATCTTAGCCAAGAATTGGAACATGTTCAGCGGGTCCTACTGAGTAATGGATTTAAAGGGCAACTTCCACCTAGACACAAAGTGAGACACCGGAAAGATAGGGTAGATAGACAACCAGTATTTTTGCCATACATAAAAGGAGTGACAGACAAGGTCTCTAATGTTCTAAATAAATATTCACTAAATACTGTCTTCACTCCATTAAGAAAAGTGGCACAATGTTTAAGATCTCCCAAAGACAGTTTCCCACTACAAAGACCTGGTGTCTACAAAATTGACTGCAGCTGCGGTAGCTCATATATGTATTGGCCAAACTAAACGTTCCATAGCGTGCCGAATGAGTGAACACATAAAAGCGGTCAAAAACAATGACAGACAGAAATCTGCTATTGCTGAGCATTTATTAGAATCGGGGCCAAATCACTGGATCGAGTTCCACAACCCTCAGATAATTTCGACAGAACGCCACTACATACCAAGATTGGTTAGGGAAGCGATCGAAATAACTAAATACAAAAATTTCAATCGTGAGGACGGGTTTAAATTGTCAAGTGTCTGGAATCCAGTGGTTCGAATGTGTAAAAACCATGTAAATAAAAATAGTGCCGTTTCGCGAACAGATACTGTCAGTGTTGTGTGTCGAAAACAGACGCGAGTAAATAGTGAGTTTGTGGACAATGGTACCGGCGGCGAGCGGAATAAACGACTTCGAAGGAGGGTAGACCGATATGTCTGCCAATAACAACCCACCCGCAAGTTCTCTTCAGTTACTCCGTGATCATGGCGCTTGCAACAGTGCCGAAATATCGGAAGCTCATAAATAATAAGGTACATGGTAGCAATCCCGTATCTAACTATTCTAATGTAATTATAATTAGTTAAGGTTTAGATTTAAGTTCTAGTTTTCAAGTTTAGGTAAGTAAGATGTAACGTAATTTAAGTTGTACATAGAAGATAAAATGAAATGTTTTTAACTTTAGGATTTTACTGTTAACAATTTATATTGAAATAAGATATTATTTCTTTTGCTACAAATTGTAATTTTGATAAAACATAATAAATGTGGTGGCACGCCACATCACCCCCCTCCAGAGACCGGGCTACGGGCGATAATAATCAGGAAAGCGTACTTTCCGCCCTGACCGCGTAATTTTATCATTTCGGTCATGTGTAGTTTCAGGACAACTGTTAAGCCCTCTGATGTCCGGAGTTGAGGTAATCTCGGGTTGGTTGTTATCGAGGACTAGCTGTGCCCGCGACTTCGTCCGCGTGGAATAGTGACTTTGGGTAGAATTTTTAATTATTTAGTCTTATGATTTTACAAATAAGATACTTAAGTGTAAGTACTTATAAGTACGCAAGATATAAAGTATTTATTTATGTTAATTAAAGTAAATTTTAGTACTCACTTATCATTAAAATTGGCCATTGTTAGCAATGAATTGTAAAAGTTTAGGTTTTATATAAAAAACATAATAAGTATTTAAGAAAAATAGTGAGACTTCGTCTAAGACAACCATGGCTCAACTATACTACTTCCGCCTCCAAGCTTTGCACCCATCTTCAAGTCACCCTGTATTACTTAACTAAAACTAAAGGGCGATATAGAATGCTTAGTAAGCTTTATTAAACTTATTTTGAAACAAAATCAGTATATTTATTATTACAACAATAAGAAGCAAGTAGTACATCAAAGGTGATCAATTATTATGACTATACCGATTATTTGGACGTTCACAATTTGTATTTTGATTAAGAGTTCCTTTGTCTGATAGGATTATATGGTTACTTTACTTTTTAACTACTAAGTACTTTGCCACAAAAAAAAACTACTACTTTACTAACATTTTACTTTTTTGTGTGGAAAAAACCGATCTTAATATACAAGGTGGAATTGCAAGGGGGTGCCAAATTTTTGGAGGTGAAAGGGACCATCAATATGAACAACTTTTACTATGGGACCATCGTTCAATTATTAATTTTATTCTCTGCCTCTCCATACATTATTGTCAATGTAGGTGACTGATTTTGTATGGGGAACCTGAAATTTTATTTAAGACTAGCTTTTGCCCGCGACTTCATCCGCGTGGAATAATGACTTCTTTCTCCCGTTTTTTACACATTTACCACTATATCTTTGCTCCTATTGGTCGTAGCGTGATGTTATATAGCCTATAGCCTTCCTCGATAACTGGACTATCCAACACAAAAAGAATTATTCAATTCGAACCAGTAGTTTCGGAGATTAGCGCGTTCAAACAAACAAGCAAACAAACAAACTCTTCAGCTTTATACTATTAGTATAGATTTTGACCATGACCCCATAGTAAAAGTTGTTCATATTGATGGTCCCTTTCACCTCCAAAAATTTGGCACCCCCTTGCAATTCCACCCTGTATATTTTGTTACTTATATTTTGGCAAGTACCATAAAGTAAAGTACCAAAATTTCATTTAATTTATACAAACCAATATGGAGGAAACACTACACATTGAATTAAAACACTTTACAGATTAATTTCCCCCACATTTATTTAAAATGAAATAGAGGGCCTGACGTTTCTAATTATTATCAGCATCCGTGGTCACAGGTAGACCAAGAAACTACCATCGCTCATTAATATCTATTGACGTTCCTAACCACCCAGAAAAAGCTTATTGTGTCTTGAGATCTTGCAGTATGAGATGTTGCTTAGGTTGGTCTAAACATAATTATGAAGGTTCTTTGTTACATAAATAAATATAAATAAATCAGCTATTTATATTCTATAATCTGCATGCCTATACTAATTGTTGATTCACCGATGTAGAAGATGCCACAGTCACATTCCTGTCTCCAAGATGTCCCCTGCATCTTGGAGAGGTATGTGATGTGTGTGACACTTGAAAGGTGGTAAAAAATGGTTAAATCTTCTTGTTCAATTGTAGCGGGTTTGGCACGGGGTATGCAACAACCTTCCTTACATGTTGACAATCAGCAGCCAGGTTTTGGTTATCATTGCTGCCCCTTGCTCTCTGAAACAAAGTTTTTGTCGTGATAGCTATGTATTGGTGGCATTTCTAAAGACTGTGAGGCTAAGGTTATGATCTGGATAAGAAATTTTGTTTATTGTCTGCCTCAATTTCTGAATTATCTGAATATGAACTGTATGACAGTAGATTTTCCAAATTCAAATGGAAGAAACTCTTCAATTCTTTCTCTGGAAGAAGAGTTTCACTTCTCATTAATTATTCTGCAATCCTACCAGTTGAATTTTTGGATGATTAAAGTTTTGATGAATAGGAAAAGTAGTAGGTAACATACTGGTGGGTAAAATTGTAAAAGTGATATCTACATACCGTTAGTAAAACTTTGGTGTTACATTATAAAGGTGATGGTCAGCAACAGCAGGTGATACTGGAGAGACCATTGCAACACATCAGTGTCTACTATCACTTGTGGCTTAATCCTTCACATGTGGCGTTGTTGCTCCTCCTATTATTTACACAGGCAATTTTCCATAATTTCCATGCTTTCAATCACAGATGAATATTAAATATTAAATACTTTGTTTCACTTTGTTTTATTTTGATAGATTGAATGACTTGACATTTGTTTGACAATGACTTTAGACATCAGTTATTTGTATCTTCTTCTTCTTCTTCTTTTTCTTTTTCTTTTGTGGCGACGAACTTATGTTTACCATACGCTTGGTATACCGTTCCGCCAAAGACACGTGTGTAACATTTACACGTCTAGGAATTTATAAAAAGAGAAAAAAGATTATTACATTGGCTTTAAGCGAAATGTACCACCTAAAACAAACAGGACAAAACAGTTATAACACAACACAATTTATAATTAGTATATTTTACAAAGCGATTAGAATGGGGGTGATGGGGTCATGTAAGGGGGAGGAGAAAGAATTGGTGACAAACAAAGATGAAGAAAACAATTCATTTTTGTTTGTCACAGGGGTAAAACTGCTCTATAATAAGCTATAGGTTAATGTTATGGGTTATTATAAATTTAGAAAGAGATTTAAGAAGCGGGGGAGATAAGTTACATAAAACACATTTAATATTAGTTGGGCGGGGAAAGCTTTTAGAAAGGAAGTCGAGAAGGGAAGCACCAGTGTTAGGGCAGTTGAAAAAGATGTGGTTAGTTGTGCCTTCGTCGAGGCCACACTCACAGAGGGAGTTGTCCTTAATTCGGAGCTTTGCCAAGTGTACAGGCGAACAAGAATGGCCAATACGAAGCCTGCAGATGGTGGACACTACTTTTTTGGAGAGGCTGGTGAATTTAAAGAACCATGGTCTTGGGGGGATTGTCTGCTGGATATCGGAGAAGTATTTTCCAACAGATCTCTTGGTGGAGTTCCAATGAGTGTTCCATGATTCATACATGTGGATTCGAGGCAGGGACAAGGCATCATGAGAAAATAATTTATAATGTTCTAAAGAACCAGAAGAGACAGCAACCTTCGCGAAAAAGTCGGCGGTTTCATTTCCAGGAATTCCTTTATGGCTGGGGATCCAGCTCAGTAAAACATTGATGCCAATTCTTTTACATTCGAGTAGAGCTTCTCTGATCTTGAGGATGATGGGGAACTTAGTTTTAGATTTAAATGGGTTGGCCAAAATTGCTTGAAGGCAGCTCAATGAATCCGTGAAGATAATAGCGTTGTTAAGGGAATGAGATTTAACATACAAGATAGCCTCTAATATAGCAATTGATTCGCCCGTAAAAATTGAGGAGGCTGGAGGACATTTTAAGCTTAAGGCTATATTAAACGCTGGGAGCCATACCGCAGCTCCGACACAGCCAGCATCGGAGAACTTGGATGCATCAGTAAAAATTGGCATCCAGCCTTGCCAACGATCGAGCAAAATAGAACGGAACTCTTGGGGGGCGCATGTAGAGTCTTTAGAAATACCAAAATTCAATATTACAGGTGGGCTAAAAATAAGAGACTCGTCTTCTTCTTAAACTTAAGAGCTTCGCTCTTGTCGGTGGAGTAATTGCCATTCTTTCCTTTTGTACGCCTTTCTCTTGACCTCCTGATATGACATCACATTTACTTTTTCCTTTACTTGATCGAAATAACTTCTCCTCGGTCTTCCTCTTCCCCTCTTTCCTTCAACTTTTCCTTCCATGATGTTCTCCAAGAACCTGTCATGTCGTATCAGGTGTCCTATCATGTTGCCTCTTCTATTTTATATTATTTTCAAGATATTTCTTTTCTCATCTACTATCTTCAACACTTCTTCATTTGTTTTTTTCTCTGTCCAACTGATTCTTTCCATTCTCCTCCAACACCACATCTCAAATGCTTCCAACCTCTCTCTGTCTCTCTGGGTAAGAGACTCGTAGCTGTTTAAAAAAAGAGGATTCAAGGGAATCTTCTCGATTGGAGTAGGAAGACGATTGAACTTACGGAAACTTAATAGAATGCAAGGAATATTTCGCGGGGATTCAGACGGGTCTGTTAAAGATGAGAGAAGCTCAAGTTTAGCCAAAAGAGGGTGGGAGGAATTTTGCGCAACTTTTAGGTAAAAACGATCAGAAAGGTACTGTCTACGTAGAAAAAGAGGCGGGTCAACGCTTTCAATCTGTAGAGCGTTGATAGGGGAGGATTTCATTGCACCCAGAATGATTCGCAAGCTTTTTGATTGTATTTTGGATAGCTTTTCCAGAGCTGCTTTATTGCCGGGATCTAGTAAAAAGGAGGAGTAATCAAGGTGGCTACGGACAATCGCGTTGTACAGGAGCTCCTGCGAATAAGGATGAGCTCCCTAACGTACTCCTGAAAGGGCTCGGAGAACATTTACTCCTCTCTCTGCTTTATGGCTAATATATTTAAAATGCGAAGCGCCAGTCAGTCGAGAATCCAAAATTAGGCCTAAAAATTTTACTTTGTTAGAAGAAGGGATAGGATCACCGTTATGGAGAATTTGAATGTCCGGGATAACGCGTTTGTGGGTGAATATAACGGAACAGCATTTGGGGACAGATATTGATAGACCGTGGTTAGATAGCCAGACAAACCATGGTTCATTCGAAACACGGAAGTGCATGAGTACCTAGAAATACCTACTGTTAAGGAAGAAATAAAAAGGTTTTCAGAGCCCTATAAACAGAGACTTAAAAAGCACCAAAACCATCTAGCTGCTAAGCTCATGGACACGAGCGACTGCATAGCTCGGCTGAAAAGAAAGAAACTAGCTTCTATATGATGAGGCACACACCAAACAATGCTTTTGTTAACGCCAAAAATACGAGATGACACATCGTTGGGTGTGCACTCGCAACGGTCTTATTACATAGATTACCAAATCTGATTAAAGCCAAAAGGGGCTGATTGCAGATAGAAAAAAGTTAAAAAAAAAAAAAAAAAGATAGCCAGTCGCCAAGATATACAAGTGCAGAATTTAGTCGAGCTGTTACTTCGGATAAAAATAAAAAAATAGTCCCCCTAGCCGATTTCGACTACGGTGGCCAGTCACAACGACTAACCGACTGCGCGGGACATATTATAGTGCACAAGTGTGTGCGCAAACACAGGTGCACTCTCTATTCCTTTCACTCTCATAGCCCGATGGGACAGCAATCTGACACGACCGGAGAGAGATCAGGCGCAGGACCAACGGCTTTACGTGCTTTCCGAGGCACGGGGGTGAAACACCGCCAACTTCCAAACTCCGGGCTATCCTGAGAATTTCTGAACAGAAAAACTCCGGCACATATCTTTGGCCCGACCCGGGAATTGAACCTGGGACCTCCGGCGCAGCCATCGCTTTAAAATGCGACCCTCTCACCGCTGCGCCACCGAGGCAGTTACTTCGGATAAGGATTTGGAAGAGAAATAGAGAGCAATATCATCCGCGTATTGAAGAATATTACAGAAGGGGTTCACTGTAGAGTCAAGGTCATAGGTGTAGATATTGTAAAGCAATGGGCTTATAACGGAACCTTGGGGCAGGCCCTTCCAGATAGATCTCGGGGGAAGAATAGAATCTTGATGTCTAACTATAATGGACCTAGACATCAGTGAGTTACAGATGAGACGTACCAGCTTCTCTGGGATACTCAGATGGAGCAGTTTTTGCCTGAGCACCGGAAGAAGGACGTTGTCGTACGCCGAGGAAATATCAAGGAAGACGCCAACTAAATATTCCTTATTTTTAAAAGCAAGCTTGATATCGGTGGTAAGAATACTTAAGCTGTCCAAAGTACTTAAGCCTTTGCGGAAGCCAAATTAGCTCTTAGCTAGGATGCCGCGAGATTCAATACGCACGCAGCGCGCAACTGAGTAGACGTGCCCAACCGTAGCTCCGTATAACTTTTATGTTTACTATAGTAAAAAGTGGAAATCTGAAGATGAAAACTATACTCAACGAACCGTTTTCAAAAACCATAAAGACTGAACCAAATAATTAGTGCAATTTTAGTGCCATTAGTGAGAAAACAGTAAAAATAAAGTGCAAAATAACTGCTATCAGCAAAGCAAAGTGTCAGTGGCTCATAGTGTGTGCTCATGTTCAAAATCATTACCATATATGGTCATGAAACGCTCGCTACGATCTCTAAGTGAGCCTATTGTACCAAATTTTCGCCGAAACAACTATCGCTCCAACGGCTAAGCGGGCACTGCTGTGGTCTCTTAATACTTGGAGTCTCACGAGTTCTGGGTTCAAATCACGCCGTAACAAAAAGGACGATATCGACTTTGCGGTTTATTTTCATCTTTTTACATATTTTTGTGATAAAATAAACTGATATAAAAAACGTTTGAAAAAAAATGGCAACAAAAATGAATAATGCAAATTAAGACCATAAGATAGCACATACCTGCCACAAATGTAAAAAAATAATTGTGGCTGGATTCTCAGTTATGTGTTCAGGATGTAAGAATTACTATGATTTTGACTGCATGGGTATTTCAGAAAAACTGTATCGACTTAGAGATGCTGAATCAAAGAAAAAAACAAAATGCAAAATGTGTGTAAAAAAATCACAAAAATGTCAAACGACTAACTATGAAACTAATAATAACATTACGACAAGGAAAAAATATTCCTCACCTAAACTGAGTAGTACACCAAACCCATCACAGGACATTACAAGCCCAGCGGAGGATGTATTTTGTACTCCACCTTCAATGGTGCCTTCCCTTGATACCTCGCAGAGTTATTCTACATCAGCACCAGACTGCGACATCATGACCGAGGCAAGTGTAGATATTAATATTCCTACCAATAATACTTTCAGTATGCTATCAGAGGTTGATGAGCATGATTGTCAATTATTGAATACAAACTGCACATTGCAAAGAAGCTGCCCAGATCTAAATGCTTCTACCTTGGAAAACACAGAAGACCTCAAACATACTATAAGCAAGCTACAAAGAGAACTGGCGTCGGCTCATAATGAAGTAGAGACATTATTGACTGAAAGGTCTGAGCTACAAAAACAAATAACTTCATACCAAGCAAAAGTTAAACAGTTGACTTTGCTGTGTAAAACCTCAAAGGCGTCGCCGAATGCAAAAATAAAGACAAATAAAACCGAGAGTAGCCCAAGTACATTGCCTGAAAATAAATTGAATAAATCGACCTTTCATCAACTGCATCTAAATTATAATTTCCCAACACAAAACAGCGAACAAAATCAATTGAATTCTGAAACGAAGACAAATAAAATAAATATATACAACAAGGAAAACACACAACAAACATCTACCATAGAAGTTGCTACTTGCACTGGAGAAGTAAAAACAGATAACACGAAGACAGAAAGAAAACACAGAGTGATTATACTAGCAGATCAACAGGGAAAAGATGCACAACAAACATTGCAAGAACTACTCGGAACAAATTATGATGTTTTCTGTTTTTGGAAGCCAGGAGCGAGTCTTTCTGATATTTTGTCCACGTGTCAAACTGAAATAAGCAATTTGTCTCATGATGATTATGTTATATTAATAGGTTTTAGAAATGACACTAATATTTTTTCCATAAGATATGCACTTGCATCTTGGATTGCAAGAGTTCAGAACACTAATATAATTGTCTGTGAATCATCCTACAACAGACACCTGAATGAAAATAAACTAAACAACGAAATAAGATACATATCGCTCATTTGCAAGAAGGACGTCACATCTAAAAAACCGGTGATTTTTAGTTACATATACACAAAGAATGAGAAAATTTTACTTTATTTTCTGACAGAACGACACAACTCGTAACCGTTAAATGAGCGAACGAGACAAGTTGTGTCGCTATGTGTCTGTCTCATTCGAACGCGTACGTTTTTTCGATACCGACTCATTTTAGTTGTCGCGAGGTCGTCGAAGTGATTGCACATTCTTGTTCTTGTTAATAGCGACATAAATCGTTTTATGACGTTATTCTTGAAAAGGTTAGTAACCGAGCAAATTTCAAAATTTAGTGCAAACACGACACATCATCTTTTGTGCCGTTGTTCAACTTGAAATTTTCGTCTCTAATATGAGTCTTATTTAGCTTTGTGTCGTTATTGATAATCAAACATAATCCGCTTTGTATGAATTAATTAACTTACTACGTTATTGATAATAATAAATAAAAAAAGTTAAAGTTTTTAAACGACACATTGTTTGAAAAGCTATTATTGTTGCTAAACGCCGCGCATGGTATAATGGTATAATGGTTGAACATTTTTTGATATTACGTTTTATACAATTATTTTTTGATTTCAGTCGATTAAATGTACGTATTATCTACGATAGTGTTTGTATCGTTCGACAAATTATATTTGTATTTTGTTCGACGAATTTCTTATCTGACTATTGAAAAATTTTGCCATCAGTAAATTAAGAAGACTGCAAAATAAATTTAACAGAGACCAACATGAATATAGATGATCAACGTGAACTAGAGCCCTTTCTGACCGTGAGCAGCAACTCCTCATCTTCTTCCACAGCTACTGGAACTACTAGACTAATTCTAAGAATAGCGTTCAGCGTTCATTCTATACTCATTATTATTTTTATTTTATTTTATTAGAAAAACAATACAGGTAACATTCAAAACAATAACAAAAAAAAAGCGAGTAACTAATCTAACTAGAATGATACCCTAAAATAGTTTTCACAACATGATTTGCATGCAGTTGTAGTTTTAGTAATTAAATGTAAGTAGCAATTACACCTTAAATATAAGACAGCTTTTTAAAGTTTTTTTAGATTAAATGTTAAGTTAAATGTGACTTGATATAATAATAAAGTAATTTTAGTCCAGTAAAGCTTTTGTAAGAATATCTTTAACACGCTTTCGAAACAGTGGTATCCTGTGCTCGAAGATATCCAGCAGACAGGGGTTGCTTTTTGTGCATGTATTATATAGTCTACACATCCTTAGCAGTGGCTGATGAAACGAAATATTGTTGCGTTTTAGAGGAATGTCAAAGGATTTAGGCCTGCGTGCATTTTGCCTAATATTTAGGTTAAGTTCACCAAGAAGGCTGGGGGAATAAATATGCGAGTGGAGTAATTTGTGCAGATAAATTAGTTCCTGCTCATTCCTACGAGTTTGCAGCGAAGTGAGTCCAAATTTGAGGAGTCTATCTTTGTATGAAGTTGAAGCAAGTTCTGCCCAATCTCTCCCTGTAACAGACGGTTCTTAGAAGCCTTTCCTGCAGACGCTCAATTGAGGCAGAGTGAACCTTATAATATGGTGACCATACTACTGACCCATACTCAAGGGTGCTTCTAACCAAGCTAGAATACAGGCACAATATTGCTTGTTGACTCCTGAAACCCTTTGTATTTCTGGTGATGAAGCCCAACAGTTGAAGAGCTTTCCTGGTTATATGATCATAGTGGACCCGAAAAGAAAGGCTCTCATCAAAGAAAACTCCAAGGTCTCTAGCGACCGAGTGACGATCCAGCTCGTGACCATGAATGCTGTAACTAAAGGTAATTTTATCCTTCTTCAAGGTGAAGGATAAAGTAAAGCACTTTTTTATGTTTAGAAACATTCTGTTCTGACTACACCATTGTGTTATGGCATCCAAATCTCTTTGGATTGCCTCGCAGTCGTCTGTGCTCTCTATTGAGCGAAACAGTTTCAAATCGTCAGCGTACATTAAGCAGTTACTAGATATCTTGTTGGGTAGGTCGTTGATAAATATTACGAATAATAAGGGGCCCAGATGAGATCCTTGGGGAACTCCCGATGTGACCGTTACGGATGAGGAGAGATACCCCTTCAGCGAGACCAGTTGAGACCAGTTGATAACTCTTTATAATTTTATACATTATAAAAGATTTGATATTCATTTTATCAAGTTGATTATTTGTCTAATTATTTATTAGACTGTCATTTGCTTTGGACTTGTTTGTAATAAAACAATAACCATGAAAATATTATTTTCTGTACTATTAGTATTTCATCCTAATCCTAAAAATACGAACTATTTATTATAAACAATGACACAAGAAAGATAATTCACAAATTTTAAAATATATTTTTTTACAAGAACGACACAACTTTACCATTTTCACACTTAAACACGAATAGCAAAAAACTGTCTGCATTTCTATTTACAAGCAAAACTATTTTAAAAAGCTGAATTCATGGGGAACAAAATAAAAATAATTATATGGTCTTACATGGAGCAGTTACTTTTTTATTAAATTTACAAACTTTAAAACCTGATTTCCCAAAATATGCTCATTTTTAATTGTGACATCCTTCTTGCAAATGAGCGATATGTTAACAATTTAAAAACACTGTATTCCTAGATATGAATTTTTTTCACTGGATACCTGTAAAAAAATATTACACTGTTTGTTTGTGTCGTAATATTCTGCAAGAAGTTTTGAGACTGTATTACAATAGGAATTATAATATGTATATAGAAAGGAATAAAATAATATGTAGCAACACTGTAGCGACCCAAACAGAATCTATGATATTGACAAATCACGGTACACCTACACAAACAGAAACAGAAAACACCTTACTTAACGCCAGCACTCAATCAGTGACTTCCTTAAATGATCGAAATAATGACACAAACGAAGATTTTTTTCGTAAATGACTTCTTACACGTATTGCACCAAAATATAAATGGACTTATAACTAAATCTGATATACTTATTTCTGAAGTTTACGCGAATATTACACATTTAATGAGTCTACCCCGTGACCACGAACGCTGTAAAGTGTTCGAAACGTCGGTATGAAAAATCAAATAAATTATCGCGAAATTATCCGTAAATTGTGTTTCATTAAATAAATCTGATATTTTGACAGTGTGTCTGAATGACATCTCAGACATGGGCAAAGAAGTAGATGTATTGTGCTGTACTGAACATAATATGATGCCCTCGGATGTACAGTTATTGAACATTGCAAATTTTTCGGTAGGCGCTTATTTCGCGAGGGATAATAGAAATGGAGGGTCCTGTATTTTAGTGAGAAACGGAATCAAGTAAAGAGTTCTAGATGAAATGTCACAATTCAATATATGTAATGTTCTGGAGACCTGTGCTATAGAGTTAATTGACTTTAAATTTATAATAGTGTGCATTTATAGAATTCCTAAAAATGAAAATAAAGCACACTACTTTAATATATTTTTTCAAAATTTAAAAGGTATGTTAACCCTTCTAACTAGGAGTACTAAGAACAATTTAATCATCTGCGGAGATTTTAATATAAACATTTTAAAAAAGACTCAGGAATCAACCAAGTTTCAGGATATAATATCATACTTTGACCTTAGATTATCTGTTAAAAAGGCTACACGACCAAGCAGTGGAACATGTTTAGACAATATTATTCATAATATACCTAAGGCTAAAACAGAATTGCTAGAACTTGCAGTCTCTGATCATAAAGCCCAGCTAATGAAATGTCCAGTGAATAAAATTTTTCCTTGCCACTACTGGTTCTGTATGAAACGCGACTACTGTGTAGAATATTTGTTAAAATTTAAGAATTACATATCACAATTATCTTTTGACAACATTTATGACATAAAAAATGGTGACATTGCATATTCAGAATTTCTTGACATTTTTAAATTAATATATGACCTATGTTTTCCTATCATTCGGAAAAAACACTGGACTAAACGAAAGCCAAGGTGGATCTCAAAAGGTATTAAGACATGCAGTAAACGTAAACGTACTCTCTTATGGCAATATAGACTGTCAAAAAACGCTAAAGATAAGGCAAACTTTAAAAAGTATGCAGCGACTTTTAACAAAATCATTAAACTCACCCAAAAAGCGCAAAATGACCTCTATATACATGGCTCTGAAAACAAAGGTAAAGCTACATGGAATATAATAAAACAAAAAAAGCAAAACCTTCCGAAAGAGAGTATAAGTCGATTACTTATTGATAATAAGAATATAAGAGACCCTAAACTAATAGCACAAGCATTTAATGACTACTATATTGACCTACCTATGACATCTCCTCTTGACAATAACGACCAAAAACGAATTTATAATCCAAATCAAAATTCTTACAAATCAATATTTTTAAAACCTACGAACCAAGAGGAAGTACTTACAATTATAAAAAATCTAAAAAACACTAATAGCACCGGTATAGATGATATTTCTACAAAGGCTATAAAAGAAGTATCTTACTATATTTCTCCAGTCCTGAGCCACATCATTAATATTTGCCTCGAACAAGGAGTCTTTCCATCAAAGCTTAAAACTACACTCGTGAAACCTATTCACAAAAAAGATAGCAAATATGATATGAAAAACTACCGACCAGTGGCTTTAGTGCCAATATTGTCAAAAAAATTTTTGAGAAAGTAATCCATAAAAGGTTAAACGATTTTCTCGAAAAAGAGAACGTATTAACACATGCTCAAAAAGGTTTTCGAAAAAATACAAGTATAGTTTCGGCAATATATGAATTCTTAGACGTAATTTACTGTAACTTAAAAACTGTTATTCACTGTATCCATAAGGGATGAGCGGGACATTCCCAACACAAGTGTCATTTGACTACTTAAAGGGAAGTCTCAGCAATTTGTTTGTATTTAACTTTATTGAAATAAACTCTTTTTTTTTTTTTTTTACTCTAAAATGGACAAAAAAGAACCTGCGTTTGCTATTTATCTTGATATGACCAAAGCATTTGACTATGTGAATCACAGTTTACTCCTGAATAAATTGGAATCCTATGGCGTTAGAGGAGTGGCACTAAGATAATTGACTTCCTATCTCACTAACCGGACACAGATAACGTTTACCAGTAAAATAGAATTTAATACAAAAACGGAAAAGACTTACCTATCCTCTGAAAGGGCGATCACCCAAGGAGTACCGCAAGGCTCTGTTCTTGGACCGCTTCTATTTATTATTTATATTAATGATTTACCTAAATCAATAACTAACAAAATGTTACTATATGCGGACGATTGTACTATTGTATGTAAAAATGAAAATGAAATAATGTCGAGCTTGGAGTCTGTTGCACAGTGGTTGAAACAAAACAACTTACAACTAAACATACCAAAAACAAATTTAATGAAATTTAGGCAAAGACAATTATACAATTTAACAAAAGTGACATTTCAAGGGTTTGATATAGAGGAGTCAAAATCTGTAAAATTTTTAGGACTGCATATTGACAATGATATGAAATGGCAATCTCATATTGAATTTATACACACTAAAATACTCCAATTTTCATACGCATTACGTCAGCTTAGCAAGATAGTAAACCGAGGAGCAGTGATTGAGGCATATCATGGTTATGTAGGCTCTAGGCTAAGATATGGGATTATTTTCTGGGGAAATGCCATTAATATTGGTCGCCTATTAATAACTCAAAAAAGATGCATTAGGGCCATTTTCAATCTAAGAAGAAGAGTAAGCTGCCGGCCATTATTTCAGAAATATAACTTGCTAACAGTTCCCTCACTTTACATTTTTGAAACTGCACTGTTTGTAAAACGAAACCCTGACCTATTTCCACGTGTCTTAAGTGCCAGACGATGTGATTTAATAACTGCTAAACAAAATATTATTCACAAAACAAAACTCTATAGTAATAGTATCTTTGGCATGTCAACAAAAATTTATAACTGCTTACCAAAGAAAATTAGGGCAGAATATAATATTCTGACATTTAGGAAAATGCTCTTCGAATATCTGACGGAAAAGGCATTCTATTCGGTTCAGGAATTTTTTGACATTAAGAATAACTGACATTATCACAGACACGCACACACATATCTGACATTTTTATTATTTAAGTAATTTAATTTAATTTGTGACTAAATAATGAATGAAATTGTATCTACCTATGTATTGAGAATTTTAATTAATGAATATAATTGAATTAGTTTAAAGTAAAATATGTTACTAAAAATCAATTGTATTTATGACATTTGTACGCCAAGTGGCAGATCACAGAGCACTGTCTAAAAGTTTTAATCATCTGTAACCTACCTGTGTATCACAAATAAATAATTTTGAATTTTGAATTTTTGAATTTTGAATTTTCAATGAACCATTCAAGCCGGTTCCTCATCATGTGCTCCATTACTTTAAGAAAAACAGAAGAGAGAGCGATTGGACGATAGGAATTGTGGTCGAGATGATCTTTTCCGGGTTTTAGAATTGGGATGACTAACTGTTGCTTCCAATCGTCCGGGATAGAGCCTTGGTCAAAGAACATATTAATCAGATTGAGGAAATAAGACTTAGCTTTATCGGGAGATTTACACAGAAAGGAGTGAGGGGCTCCGTCAATCCCAGGAGAGGAGTCAGTCAACCCATTGAGGGCTAGTTGGAGTTCTTCAAAAGAGAATGGGATATCTAAGTTGTTAGGAAGAGAAGAACAAGAAGAGTAAGAAGGAAAGCTGTCTAATGAGGGAACAAAAGGAGGGGCGAGTTTATCAGCGAAATCGTTTAGCCAAGAGGAGGGGTTATTAGAAGTGATATTAGGGCAGTCTAGGTATTGGCGGAATCTTTTGATTTGCTTCCACACAAGTGAGGAAGGGGTTCTGGGAGACATTGACTCGCAAAATTTAGTCCAACCAAGTTTTTTTTTCTTAGCCAAGGTCTTTCTAGTTTGTGCCGATACCCGCTTGTAATTTACATAATTCTCCATGGTCATTGATCGATTGAATCTTTTTTCAGCATCCCTGCGTTTCTTAACAGATGCAGTACAGTCAGAGTCCCACCAGGGCGGCGATAACTTATAATTGCAGTTTTTTTCCGGGATGTGATCAGAGGCACAACTATGTAAAGCAGTTACAAATTGAGAGTAAGAAGAGAAAGCGTTATTGGGACTTATTACTGGAAGGAACTCAATTTTATCACTGACTGAAGACCTGTAATTAGGCCAATCAGCCTTATTTAAATTAAACTTTAAGAGAGGAGGTAAGCGAGGATTTCCAGAATCGTTTCTAGCAAGAGTTAGAAGGATAGGGAAGTAGTCACTGCCGAATGAACTGCTTAAAACACACCAGGAGATGAGGGGGGCTAGATTAGTAGAGCAGATGGATAGGTCTACCGCCGAAGCTGGGTTTTGAGAAGGGAGGACTCTTTTAGTGGGACTGCCGTCGTTTAGGATACAGAGATTGTGGTCATCCAAAAGATCTGCAAGCATTGTTCCTGGAGGATCCGTAGAGTGGCATCCCCAGGAGATATGATGGGCGTTAAGATCACCCAAAACAAGAACTGGAGGGGGGAGGGATGAAATGATAGAGCAAAGTTCATTGAGGGATGAGGAGTCAGGGTATGGGATATATACAGAGATGAATGATATATCAAAGGCTTGCACAGCCACTACACTAATGGCTCGACTGTGCGGGGGAGGGGAATCTGGGAAAAGGACAGGGAGCGCTTTACGAGTAAAGCACTGCCTGCATAGCCATCATCTTTGTCATCTCGGAGGCACGAGTAGCCCGACACACGAAAACGTGAGTCGGGTACCAACCATGTCTCCGAGTCGGCAAAGATAGATGGAGCATATTTGTTAATGAAATAAATCAAAACATGTTTTTTGCGTCTAATACTTTGGCAGTTCCACTGAACTACCGTGGGACTGGAATTCATTATAGTTATTTCCTAAAGAGAATTGAGAGAGTTGGGAGAGCTTTTGGGCAACGTTGGACGGTATGCGGTCTCCATGACCTGTAACTACGCGAAGAATTAGGGAGAGGATCAACTCAAGAAGATTTTCACTGTCTTCAGGTGAGGCAGAAGGGGAAGAGGGAGCATTCAGGGCACAGCCGTTTGGGAGGGAGGAGGCACAATCGCGAGTAATCGCCTGGTGCGCCTGTCTGTCATAGCCTTTACTCAAGGGAGCCCGGGGGCGAGAGGGTCGAGTGACTGTTTTTTTGTACGAGACTGATGGAGGAGAGGGAGAATGTGGTTGTGGTGGGCTGTCGAAGGGCCAGAGAGGGAGGCCGGGGTTCTGGTCATATCGGCGTAGGACCTACGAACCGGTGGGTAAATAGAGGATGCCTGCTCGTAAGACACATTGTCTTGTGACATAGTCATTTTGATTACTTTTTGGCGAGCGTGCTCAGGACAAGACTTGTTCAAGGCAAAATGCGAGCCTGTGCAAAGGATGCATGAGCCCTCACTCTCCTGAACAGAGCATTGGTCTCCGGAGTGGGGTTGAGTGCACCGGAAACATCTTGGCTTAGACCGGCATTGTGCTTTGACGTGGCCAAAGCGGCAGCAATTCAGGCACTGAATGGTAGGGAGTTGGTATTGTTGGTAAATCAAAGTAAACAAATTGTTAATCTGTATGCGTCAAACATGACACCTGTCAATTGCTCTTCTCAATGTCCTGTGCTTTTTACGTGTCTGCTGTATTACTGTGCTACGCAATAAAAACTATCCGTAATTAATTAAACAATCGTTTATGTTTTTCGCCCATAACCCATCAGGTTATGGGCCCAGATATTCATCTTTGCTTAGGATAATATATTTTCACAAAAAGGGCGAAAAACGTGTATTGCGGAATTATAACCTATACTTAACGCTGGCCGGTCTCCAAAAATGAGTTCATCAGTTCCAGTAATTCCCGTAGAAAAGTTAAGTGGTATCGAGAACTATGGCAATTGGAAGTTTCAACTAAAGATGCTACTGATTCACGAAGATTTATGGGATGTTGTCTCAGAAGATGACGCAGCATTTTTGAAGAGATCGCAGAAAGCGCTTGCCAAAATATGTTTATCGGTGAAACCACGCGTATTTATGCATGTCAGGAATGCACAGACAGCATGTGAAGCGTGGTTGAATTTACAAAAGGCATACGAGGATAAGGGCTTGTCAAGACGACTGAGTTTGCTCCGACTTTTGTTTGCTACAAAACTATGGGAATGTGAAAGTATGGAGACGTATATTACGAAGATCAGTGACTTGAGTCAACAGCTGAGTGATATTGGTTCTCCTTTGGAAGATTATTTTGTTGCTGTTTTGCTGCTGAGTGGTTTGTCTCCCGACTATGACCCACTCATAATGGCTCTTGAAAACTCCAATATCAAGCTGTCAAGTGACTTGGTTAAAGCAAAACTAATGCAAGAGGAGCAACGCCGGGATGACAAAGGTGATATGGGTTCAACAGCATTGGCAGCAGGGACATTTCACGTGAAGCGGACAGGGAAAAAAAAGTGAGGTTCTGAAAATCGACCAAATTCGGCCCATTTGTACTTCTAGTAGGTATGAATGTGTATGCAAAATATTTTTTTTGTACCTCGTGTGTTCATAAGTTTTGAGACAAACTTGGTAGTTAAAAAAATAAATTAAATATTACTGGCCGCTATTTAATTCTTTTTCCAATTTTGAATTTGGAATGTTTACTTTTAATACCTTTGACTTTAAAATTTATTTCTGTCAATTTTATCGTGATGGAGGGGACTAAAAGATTGCGTGCGACCGTGATATCGCTATTTAAGGTGGGAAAAAAACCAATGGAGATTTTCCGTGAGGTGAAAACTTTTGGCGTAAGCCGTAACTTCGTGTGTTACACTATCAAACGATACAATGAGACAAGTTCCTTGCAAGATCGCCAAAGGAGTGGTCGGCCACGCTCTGTAAGGACGCCTGCGAACATCAAAATCATCCGAGAGCGACTTCGCCGAAATCCATGTCGCACTCAGGAAAAAATTGCTCTGCAGACTAAAATTTCGCGCGTTTCAGTCAACAGAATACTGAAATATGATCTTAAGGTAAAGGCGTATAGCCGTAGAAAAGTTCACTTTTTAAACGATCGGCTTCGTAAATTGCGACGCGAACGTTGTCCATTACTGCTTAGGAGACACGATGCGAGGACGATACTGTTCACCGATGAGAAATTTTTTTAATGTCGAAGAAAAGTTCAACCGACAAAACAATAAAGTCTATGCCAAAAGTAGCAAGGATGTCCCAGCTTCAGCACGAAATGTCTCGCGTACTCATCATCCGGCAAGTGTGATGGTATGGTGGGGAGTTTCGTATGAAGGTGTCACTCCGCTCCATTTCTGTAAACAAGGCGTCAAGGTGAAAGACAAGAATTATCAAAGTGACATCTTAGAGCCTGTTGTGAAACCCCTATCTCATACTTTATTTAACAACAAAATTTGGGTTTTCCAGCAAGACTCAGCACCATCCCATAAAGCAAAAACCACCCAAGCTTGGTTGAGGGAAAATTTTCCGGCCTTCATCGCGGCGAACGAATGGCCCTCCTCCAGCCCCGACCTCAACCCGCTGGATTATTCTCTATGGACTGAGTTAGAGCTCAGGGCCTGCCGGTAGTCCCACCCAAACTTGGAGTCACTAAAGCGAGCTCTTGTTCGAGAAGCAAAGCGAATCCCGCTAGAAAAGATTCGTGCCGCCATTGATGATTGGCCAAATCGTCTAAGGGCCTGTATTAAAAACAAGGGTGGACATTTTGAATAAAAGATATATTTTATTGTTGATTATTATCTACTAAGTGTTCACTGTAAATTTTAGAAATATAAGTTAATTATTTAAAAAGTTATGCCTCTTTTTTTTCGTCTCAAAACTTATGAACACACGAGGTATAGTGTATATTTACCAAGTTATAGGTTTTAAAAGAATTGTCGTTGATTGGCACTACAATTTTTCGAAAGTAATTTTTCGAATATAACAAATCTACTATAAAATATTTTACATAGCGATACATATTAAAATAATACTGTTCTTTTTGATGGTAAAAAAACATTAAATAATTTAAATAAAATTAATGGTCAAAACCGGAAGTAAACTTTTCAAACCAGAATTACAGTCACTTCGACCAATTTTTTTTTCTTTTTTTTTCTTTCAAAATATAGCTTTAATTATAATGAAAGTACACTAGAATATTTAAAATGGGATCTCTACTAGTTTAGGAGATACGTTGAATAATATACACCCGCGTCGCAAGGGGCGTCATATGTAGCGCTTGCAAGGTTGAGCAGTTTGCGCGATATTGCAACTTTATTAATATTTTATATCGTTTTAGCGTATATTGTACCTCATTTAATGATATGAAATAAGTTTTATTAACATAATATAATATAAATATAACTACATAATACAAATATAAGTTAATAATATATTATAAAGAAAAAACGTTTTTGGAGCAGTAGAAAAGTTTTATTATTTGCGAAACGTGACTAATAGTGCCATCTGTTAGTAACGTGTAGTACTTTTTTGTCTCAGATAGAGTCAAACGGTCACGTTTCGCAAATAATAAAACTTTTCTACTGCTCCAAAAACGTTTTTTCTTTATAATATGTTATCTATACTAATATTATAAAGCTGAAGAGTTTGTTTGTTTGTTTGTTTGTTTGTTTGTTTGTTTGTTTGAACGCGCTAATCTCCGAAACTACTGGTTCGAATTGAATAATTCTTTTTGTTTTGGATAGTCCAGTTATCGAGGAAGGCTATAGGCTATATTACATCACGCTACCACCAATAGGAGCAAAGATATAGTGGTAAATGTGTAAAAAACGGGAGAAAGAAGTCACTATTCCACGCGGACGAAGTCGCGGGCAAAAGCTAGTTAACTTATATTTGTATTATGTAGTTATATTTATATTATATTATGTTAATAAAACTTATTTCATATCATTAAATGAGGTAAAATATACGCTAAAACGATATAAAATATTAATAAAGTTGCAATATCGCGCAAACTGCTCAACCTTGCAAGCGCTACATATGACGCCCCTTGCGACGTGGGTGTATATTATTCAACGTATCTCCTAAACTAGTAGAGATCCCATTTTAAATTTTCTAGTGTACTTTCATTATCATTTAAGCTATATTTTGAAAGAAAAAAAAAGAAAAAAAAAATGGTCGTAGTGACTGTAATTCTGCTTTGAAAAGTTTACTTCCGGTTTTGATCATTTTATTTAAATTATTTAATGTTTTTTTTACCATCAAAAAGAACAGTATTATTTTAATATGTATCGCTATGTAAAATATTTTATAGTAGATTTGTTATATTCGAAAAATTACTTCCGAAAAATTGTAGTACCAATCAACGACAATTCTTTTGAAACCTATAACTTGGTAAATATACACTATACAAAAAAAATATTTTGCATACACATTCATACCTACTAGAAGTACAAATGGGCCGAATTTGGTCGATTTTCAGAACCTCACTTTTTTTTCCCTGTCCGCTTCACGTGAAATGTCCCAGCACGCACAAAATCTGTGAAGTGTTTTAAGTGCAAGAAATTAGGTCATTATGCACGGAACTGCACGTCAGTAAAAATCAAAACAGATGATACATCGGACAAGGCACTGCTGACAGCGTTGTCGGCGTGCGTGCGGAGTGATGTGTGGCTGATACCTCTAGACTCTGGTGCGAGCAGTCATATGTGTCACAACAAAAGGGTGATAAATAACTTTGTTCCTGGCTATGTTTCTGAAGTTAAGGTAGCTAATGGTGAAAGACTGTACACTGCTGGTCGTGGTGATGTTATAGTAAATTTAAAATCTGTTATCAGTTAGTGCATTAACCAAGAAAGGTTTTTACAATGGTTTTTTACAATGGCCCGTGCGCAATTTTTGGTTTCATATTTCATCTTCCAAGAAAGGTTATAAGGTTATTTTTAATGCAAAATATTGTAAGATTTATGATGTTAACAAATTAGTGGCAACAGCTAGACATAGTAATGGTGTATATCAACTTGAAACTGCAGAATCTGTTAGGGAGCCTGATCTGGGTGTGTTAAGATGTGGCGACTGTTCTATGTTTTCAGAGAGTGATCTAGTGCAGACGCCTACCCAGCCAAATGCAGGAGCTCGCGATACAGTGCAGGAGGTAACACCGGAGAGCTGCAAAGTGGAAACAAAGTTGAGTTTCCAAGCGGCTGCTAATGTGGCTACGCAGGAGACATGGCACAGAAGACTAGGTCATCTGAACTCAAGGAGTATGAATTTGTTAATGAAAGGTATGGCTGCAGGTATTTCTTTTGAAAAATCTAAATTCAGTTCATGTGTGGCTTGTGTTGAAGGGAAAATTAGTAAATTACCTTTTCCAAAGAAGGCACAGAGTAGGTCCAATGAACTTATAGGCATCATTCACAGTGATTTATGTGGACCCATGCCAGTGAAATCTTGATTGCTCGATACTTCCTAACCTTCATCGATGACTGTAGTAGGAAAACATTTATTTACTTCCTGAACAATAAAGGTGAAGTTTTCGAAAACTTCAAACATTTCAAGGCATTGGTATAAAACCAAACCAATAAGAAAATAAAATTGTTACGAACGGATAATGGAGGTGAATATGTTAATTCTGTATGCCAGACGTACATGAAGGAGAACGGCATCATTCACCAAACTACAATCCCTAACTCACCTCAACAAAATGGCGTTGCTGAGCGGGCAAACAGGACCATAATGGAGAAGGCTCGCAGCATGTTACAAGATGCAGGCTTGGATGGACGATTCTGGGCAGAGGCGGTAAACACTGCTGTTTATTCAAAGAATCGATGTCCCACCAAAGCAGTTTTAAACGTGACGCCCGAGGAAAAATGGACTAACACAAAGGTGAATCTTAGCCATTTACGCATATTTGGTTGCATGGTTTATGCCTTGACACAGAGTCGAACAAAATTAGATTCTAAATGTAAACCATTCATTTTCGTGGGATATTGCGAAAACAGCAAAGGTTACAGATTAATTGATCCCAAGGATCCAAGTAAATGTATAAAATCGAGAAACGTTGCATTTTTTGAGGACAAATTCTACAGGAAAGACACTGAAATAGGTGACATCTCATGTGATGAACTTTTTATGATGACAAACAATTCACAGAGTGATGATTTATATTCAAATCATCTTCATGGTGAAGTAGCACAGTCTGAAAGTTCTCTGTCACCAGAAAAAGGGGAAGATAATGTTACTATTAGAATTAACCCCCGAAGACAATGTATTTTTAACTTAGATGAATCTGAGAGCAGTGACAATATTTCCGCAGACTGTTCCGATGTCACTTATATTCCAGGTGAATCAACACTTGAACCATCATCGGAGGATTTATCAGAATATGACAGCGCAGACTCGTCTATCCAGAGAGCATGTACTGATATGTTGAGCTGCACCAGAGATGAACCAGAGACAGTACGAGAAGCCCTAGAAGGAGCTGAAGCTGTTCACTGGAGGAATGCAATGAACGATGAGTATCAATCATTTATTCATAACAAATATTGGACATTGACTGATCCACCTGAAAACCAAAAGCCAATTAAATGTAAATGGGTTTTTAAGAAGAAAAGAGGTTCCGATGGAGAACTATTAAAATATAAAGCTAGATTAGTGGCCAAAGGCTACACGCAGCGCCACGGCGTTGATTATGATGAAACATTTTCGCCAGTGGTCAGGTATTCCACCATTCGCATATTATTGGCTTTGGCAGCTGAAAAACAAATGGACATTGACCATATGGATGTGAAGACGGCTTTCTTGAATGGAGATTTGTCAGAAACAGTTTTTATAGAGCAACCAGAAGGTTTTCAAATACAAGGCAGTGAGCACAAGGTATATAAACTACACAAGGCAATTTATGGCCTAAAACAAGCCTCTAAATCATGGTACGACAAAATAAACAGTGTCTTACTTATAAAGCTTCATTTTAGAAGATTGTCTTCAGAGCCCTGTGTGTATTTTAAATCTAATGGAGAAGAGTTGCTCATCATTGGTTTATATGTTGATGATATAATATTGTTTTCAACTAAAAATTCACCAATGAAAAGTGAAGTGAAGAAAAGACTCATGCAGGAGTTTGATATGAAAGACCTGGGGCCAGCCAACCACATAATTGGAATGTGCATCAAAAGAAATGAGGATTGTATTTTTCTAGATCAGTCAAATTACATAAAGGATATTTTAGAACGTTTTAATATGACCGACTGCAAGGCAGCTCAAACGCCGATGGAAACGGGATTAAAACTTTTAAAAGCTGATAAAAAGGAAGATAATTTGGAATACAGAAATTTAATTGGATGTCTAATGTATGTTGCAGTTTGCTCCAGGCCTGACATCGCTCACGCGGTAAGCATGCTAAGCCAGTTTAATGAGTGCTATAATCAGCAACATTGGAAGGCAGCGAAACGTGTACTTCGATATTTAAAAGGTACTGTAAATCACCGTCTTGTTTTTAAAAAGAGTGGTCTGGACATTAGTGGGTATATAGATGCTGACTGGGCCTCGTGTGAAATAGATCGCAAATCATACACTGGGTTTGTTTTTAAAATTGGGAACTGTACTGTGTCTTGGGAAAGTAGGAAACAGCGAACGGTCGCCCTTTCTAGCACGGAGGCAGAATATATGGCTCTCTCAGATTCTTGCAAAGAAGCTTTTTTTATACGAACTCTGATGTATGAATTACTTGGTAATTATTGTTCTGTTACTATGTTTAATGATAACCAATCAGCACACAAGCTATGTAAAAATGCGATGTATCATGCTCGTACCAAACACATTGATATAAGACATCACTTTATGAGAGAAGTTGTTAATAGTAATATTGTTGATTTAAAATATTTGTGTACTTCTGAAATGACTGCTGATGTTTTGACTAAACCGCTTACGAGAGACAAACATGAAAAATTTGTAATTAGTTTAGGTTTGCAATAACAAACAGAATTGTAACTATTTGTTTAAGGGCAAGTGTTGGTAAATCATAGTAAACAAATTGTTAATCTGTATGCGTCAAACTTGACACCTGTCAATAATGTCAATTGCTCTTCTCAATGTCCTGTGCTTTTTACGTGTCTGCTGTATTACTGTGCTACGCAATAAAAACTATCCGTAATTAATTAAACAATCGTTTATGTTTTTCGCCCATAACCCATCAGGTATGTCTCAACAGGGATAGAGTTATGAAAGCAGTATACCCTCTCAGGAAGAACTTGGCCCTGGAACGTAACCACTACTGATTGCGTAGGGACCCACGAGATTTGTCCGTCTGAAACAACCTTTCTATTTAAACGTCTCGCTTTCAAGAGGATGCCACACCCAGATGGAACAGATAGTGCTTCAGCTAATTCTGTCATTGTCCAATCGGAGGAAATGCGCCTAATAAGACCCATTCTAGTGACGTTGTAGGTTGGGATTGTAGCAACATATTTGTGGAGTGGCAACAGCTCATTTGTTAAGAAGTTATTTGCTGCGGAAGCATTAGAGAATTCCACCGAGAGTCTGTTCCGACCGATTTTCTTAACACCATCAAGGACAACCTGCTGGATTTTATTACGGACAATGAATTTTCCGAATCTTATAGGCTGAAGAGATGTCGGAGCAGCGGGGTCAGAGTCAATAAGGCTGACGTGTACGATGAATGGACCTTTGTCTTGGTCGCTGTAAGCTTTAGGAGCGATTACCAAGGACGGGTGCACATACGTTTGTTGTGAGTTATTGGGTGATGGAGTTGGAAGTTCCGTGTTCATCCGTTTAGGAGGATCTGATTCCGCGGGCGAATCTAGACGGTGTTTGCTAGCCGGTGTCTGAGAGAACACCGGAGGTCACAGCGAATCATCGAGGGAAGACGCTTCCATCGGAGAAGGGGCCCGATCAGGAGGATCGGGAGGGTCAGGAGGTAGAGGATGCATTATTTAGTACTTACCAGGAAACACAATAAAACTACACTACTACACGTTAACACAAATGGTAATTGAGCTTAAGAGCATAAAACTAGAGGGAAAACAAAGCCCTAATAGTTATTTTACACACAAAATCCCAGAGCACGTGTTGCCTGCAAGCACCCGCAAACGGAAAAAAAAAACCAGACAACAGTTATTTGTATCTGTGTACAATGGTATATGGTTGAAAAAGTGACACTTGGCGCGTTTCGTTCTACTGAAGTTTGTTTTTAATATTTTCTTACATCGCACGGAAACTTTTATTTACAGGCATTGTAAGTATCCTAAATGTTGCTCGATGGTTTAAGCTACCACTGTTCAAAATTTCATTTAAATTGGTCCAGTCGCTTCGGAGTTTATCCCGAGCAAACAGACAGACAAACAGAGAAATAAGAAATTCAAAAATAATCTAGATTAGTGCTATTGCACTTCTTACATCCCCCTGACTCGGTTTTAAGCATTTTCTTTTATTGTATAGAAATTCGACCTCTACAATTTTATTATATGTATAGATGGAGTATGCTGGCTTAATCCGGTCTATCGATACGGTAACCGGTTTACCATTGACCGCGATCTTAAAGGTTTTGTCACCGCGTTGCAGTACCTCGTGCGGTCCAGTGTATGCGGGTTTGAATGACCCGTGCGATGCATCCTCCCTGAGGAAGACGTGCTGTGAGGTCTTCAGATTTTTGAAAATAAACACAGGACGATTCGATACGTGTCGTGAGGCTGGAGATGGAAGCAACTTATGCGCGAACTGCCGTATTCGGGTGATGAAGTCCGTCAAATCCGGAACGTCATCCGTTTGCGGTTCAAAAAATTCTCCGGGCAGCCGCAGAGTCTCTCCATACACCAGCTCAGCTGGTGAAGCGTGGAGGTCCTCTTTTTGGGTGGCTCTAATAATCATAATCATTTATTTATTTCAGGTAAATTACACCCATAAAGTTATTTAACACTTTACTAAAATTACAATTAAATTAAATTAAATTAAAAACAAAGGAATGTCACTTTTTGATATTAATTAAATTTAAATGCCAAGAAGGACTAGCGAGAGAGATTCCACCCAGTTATGGTTGGCGTGGCATGTAATGGCAGCCTTCAACTGTCGATGGAACCTCTCGACTAGGCCGTTACATGCCGGATGATTGGCAGTGGTGCGTCGATGACGGAAGCCAACTAGATCAGACAGGCGCTGGAAAAGTGCAGATTCAAATTGGTGGCCTCTTCGTGGATGTGGATCTTCGTGAATCGGCTGCGTGGGAGTTTGTATGTGCCGAGTGGGGAATGAACATACCTAGTTACTTTGGCTCGTTGACAGGCGATGCACGAGCGCGTCAATTCCTGGCAGTCCCGTCGCACTCCCGGCCAAACAAAGCGCTCGGTAACCAACCGTGTGGTAGCAGCTACCCCTGGGTGGTTAAGGGAGTGGAGGCTGTCAAATACTTGTCTACGCATTTCCCTCGTGACGTAAGGTCTAAGTGTATTGCTACTCTCATCGCAGTACAGTTCAAAGCGCGATCCCGGTAGTTTAGCTTTTTTCAGGCGTAATGACGTCGAGTCGCTGAGTAGCTGCTCGAGTTCTGGGTCGGAGAGTTGGAATTTGGTTAGTAGAGCCAAGTCAATAGGCTGAACAATCTCCTCTACTCGGGAAAGAGCATCGGCGACGACGTTGTCCTTACCCGAAATGTGCCTGATGTCCGTAGTAAACTGCGAGATGTAATCCAGGTGCCTGAACTGTCTTGGTAAGCAATTTTCTTTCCTGTTGTGAAATGCGTAGCAAATAGGCTTGTGGTCACCCCCTCGAATAGAGCACGCCTTGCCGTGGCGAGGGGGCTCAGTAGCCTGTCGCAATCCAGCGGCAGGTGAAGCCAAGATGCTCTGTGGAGAGTGCCGCTGCGACTGTTCCCGTATCGGGCGGCAGAGGCACTAGTGAGTCGCGTCTGTCTCGCATCGAGCGGCGGCTCACCGAAAGTGATGGGACTCCCAGCACCCCTCTGGCTTATCAGAGGAGGCAGGGGATGTCCTTAGGACTCTGGTCCTCTTGGCGGCGCCCGGCGATCAGTTACCCTGTCGTCGGGCGTGGATCCGTCTGGAGTGGGATGAGATCTTCTCACCCCACTCCGTGGAGATCCGCCCTCCTGCTTCGAGGGCGGACGTTGCCGCTGGCAAGGGTCGCGGAACTGTTGAGATACCGCGGCCCCTGCTGTTACAGCCAACAAATGCGGCGGGCGTCGTCAGGTTTTAGTGGGTGTTTGGGTCCTTTCGATATTTAAATAAAAAGCGGACTGTAAAAATAAGGTTGCTGTAATTTCGCCTTCCTTATTACAAAAATTAAAAATACGCGACAGTGAATATGACCGGCGACGGTGGGTTCCTGAAGTCGAGTCTAGAGCATTCGCTGCGCGCGCTCGTGCTCGTGCTCGTGCGGGGTCGTGCGATGTCGTCGGTGCTCGGGGCTTTCCGCCGGCGCTCCCCTCTTGCGCCCGCGCGCGTAGAATTGATGATGTACGCAACATGCTCCCCGGCTTGAAGTCTGATGATCAGAAGAGGACTTCAATGATCTGGAAGAGGGCAAAGGTTAATAAAAGACCTTCGGATGGTGCCGCTCTTTGTCCTGAGTTCAGCGACTCGAGAGACACTGTCGATGCCAGGATAGAGATTGGTGACACGGCCCATAGACCAAAGCAAAGGAGGAAGAGCTCTATCCTTGATGAGCACAAGAGACCCAATCTTAAGATCCTTCGTTGATGATCGCCATTTCACCTTCTGTTGCAAGAGGGAGACATATTCAAGAGAAAAGCGTCTCCAAAAATGTTGCTTGATCAGCTCTATTCTCTTGAACCGTTGAAGCCTGCTGATGTCGGTCTCTTCCGGAATCTGTGGATGAGGCACAAAAGACAGCGGTCGTCCAATGAGAAAATGGGCAGGAGTAAGGGCTGTAAGGTCATTTGGGTCGGAAGACAAAGGTGTAAGAGGACGTGAGTTTAAGATAGCCTCAATTTGAGTAAGACAAGTAGCCATCTCTTCAAAGGTGAAGTTAGTGGTTGTAAGCAAGCGTCTAAGGTGGTGTTTAGTGGATTTAACAGCTGCTTCTGCTAAACCATTAAAATGAGGGCTGTAAGCGGGCACGAACTTAAATTCTATGCCTTCTTGAGCGACATGGCCTTCAAGATCCGACTGAACCAGGAATCTAGCAAGTTCATTATAAGTGCCAACGAAATTGGTTCCGTTGTCGGAAGTTATGCTAACGGGCTTTCCCCTTCGCGAAATAAACCTATTTAAAGCGGCTATGTACGCTTCGGTGGATAAAGCCGTAACGAGCTCAATGTGACAGGCTTTAACTGAAGTGCAAATGAAGATTGCCAAAAATGACTTGATGAGTCGGCAACCACGTCCTTTACGGTCTGCTATCAGCACTGGGCCTGCGTAGTCAACGCAGCAATGTAGAAAAGGGAACTCTAGCTCTGTTCGTGATGTTGGCAACTGACCCATGATGGGTTGAATAATATCTGCCTTGAATCTGCAACACCGAACACATTTATGAACTGTGGCCTTGGCTAGATTTCTGCCACCTAGTGGCCAATAAGTTTGCCGAACGTTGGCTAAAAGAAGCTGAGGACCAGCATGTATGAATTTTAAATGATAATTATTGAAGATGATTTGAGTTAAGTGATGTTTTGAACATAGCAAAATAGGGTGTTTAACATCATAACTATATGGGGAATTCTCAATTCTCCCACCAACTCTTATAATATTGTTGTCGTCAAGAAAGGGAGACAAAGACAAGAGACGATTCTTTTTTGGAAGTGCTGTTCCTGATTTCAGAATGGCATATTCAGAAGGAAACATTTCCAACTGCGCCTTGTGAATAATTAAATTTAATGAGTTTTTAAGTTCTTGTACAGATAAGTGACCAGTTAATTTATTATTTTTATTTTTGCAATTATGAATAAATCTTTGTAAATATGCAATTGATCTTTGTAAATATGTAAAATTTGATTTGTTTTTAATTAATTCAATGATTGGATCAGCATTAGAATCATCAATTACAGTAGAACACACGACTAATTCAGGTAGATCATGTTTCTCATTTTTATTATTAGGATGTTTCGGCCATTCTGACTCGTCTTTAAGCAAAAAACCAGGGCCGGACCACCACAACGATGAAAGGCAGATGGAATCGGCCTTCAGCCCCCGAGAAACATGATCCGCCGGATTGTCTCTGGAAGGTACGTAGCGCCACGAGTAACCAGTAGTACTTTCCTGAATTTCGTTAACACGATTGCGAACGAAACTTTTAAGTTGAAGAGGTGGAGTGTTTAGCCACCCTAACACGATGGTAGAGTCGCACCAAAACGTGCAACTGGAAATTGGTATACTCAACGAAGACAATACTTTGCTACACAATCTTGAAGCCAGCAAAGCTCCACAAAGCTCAAGACGCGGTATTGTTGTTGGCTTTATCGGCGCCACCTTACTCTTGGATGTCAAAAGGTGAACTGTCACGAGACCTGACGAACTTACCGAACGAACATACAAACTGACGCCATATGCTCGCTCTGACGCGTCTGAAAAGACATGGATCTCATAATGATCCGAATGATTATTAAGAACCCAACGGGGTATTTGTAAGTTATTTAAGAGAGGTAAAGTATTAGAAAATGAATCCCACAACTCTTTAATTTCCGACGAGACGTCATCATCCCACTCATATTTATCCACCCACAGCCTCTGCATGATGAGCTTGGCTTCAACAATGCATGGGCTAACAAGACCTAGTGGGTCGAAGATCTGACTTATTACAGATAATATGTGTCTTTTTGTAAGTTTTTTATGTGTCTCTATGTTGATTGAATAAGATAGAGTATCTTTATTGCAATCCCAATGTAAACCAAGAGTTTTAGAAGAAATGTTTTTATTAACGTCTGAAAATTGTAATTTATCCTTTTGATTTTGTGTTGTGTCCGAAATTTCTTGTAAAATACTTTGATCATTCGATTTAAATTTTCTAAGATTAAATTGTGCTGACTTTAAAGTTGCAATTACTCCTTTACAAATATCTATTGTTTTTTCTTTGGTAGATGATCCTCCTAGGTAGTCATCGACATAAAAATCTCGCTCGATTGCTTGTTGCACATCGGCGTTTTGAGCAGTGGGTGCCAAACTGACTAAGCACTTTGTTGCTAAGTACGGTGCGGATGACGTCCCGTAGGTTAATGTATTGAGTGTGTATGTTTGAATGGGTTGAGATGGGTCTGAGCGAAACAAAATCTGTTGAAGAAAGCGTTGCGAGGAATGAAGTTCAATCGCTCTATACATTTTTTCAATATCGCCAGTTACAACATATTTATGCTGACGAAAGCGAAGCAATATCGAAGTCAAATCTTCTTGTACTGTGGGGCCTATCAACTGGAGATCATTTAAGGAAACTCCTGAACTGGAAGTGGCCGAAGCGTCAAAGACAGTACGAAGCTTTGTCGTAAGGCTCTCCTCACGAATTACGCCGTGATGAGGGAGAAAATAGTTAAGGTTTTGAAGAGGGTTGGGTAAAAGTTCCTTGTTTAAAGTCATATGACCCAAACGTTCATATTCGTTCATGAAGGCTACGTAACTGTTCTTAAATTCAGGCTCACGAAGAAATTTTCTTTCTAATGATAAGAAACGGCATTTGGCCTTTTGATAAGAGTCGCCTAAGACTGAAGGATCTTGCTTCAGCGGCATTTTGACAACAAAGCGGCCGTCGTCCTTACGAAAGGTGTTTTCTAAAAAATGTTGCTCACAATTACGCTCCTCTAAAGACAGGGTATGCTTGCCAGGAATACTGTCAAGCTCCCAGAAACGAGTTAGGTCTGGGTCAGATTGTTGAAATACGAAATGACAAGCAGGAATAGATGGTTGTGCTTTAGGCCGCGCAACATAACCTGAAACGAGCCAACCCAGTTTGGTCTCATATAATTTAGGTTGATTTTTTCCTAAGTCAATGGAATTATTACATAAGACTGACCAGAATATATCGGCGCCGACCAAGATGTCTAACGCTGACGGTATATTAAAAGACGGATCAGCAAGATGAATTCCTAATGGAAGAGGAATATTATCAATGTTTATAAATGAAGTCGGCAATGAATTTGTAAGTGCCGGTAAGATATGACAGTCAAGAGTGAGTCTGAAACTATCATCGTGAAATGACATAATAGTAAGGCTGCAAGATTGTGTAGAATAAGAAGTATTATTATTAATACCTGTTACCGGGACGCTAGCACTCCGTGTAGACAAACCCAGCTTACCACACAACGATTTCGTGACGAAGTTCGCCGTGCTACCGTTATCGAGCAGTACTCGAGCCTGGTGCACGTCGCCCTTGCTGTCCACCACCTTCACCATTGCTGTGGAAAGCAAAACATGTGGAGAAGTAGTAATCTGCTTTTTACCATCAATGGAATTTGCAAAATTTTGTATGGGGACAGAAGGTCCAGGGGTAGGAGATGGTTCATGTAAATGCAAAAGTGTGTTATGCAATTTCTTACAATATTTACAAGGCACAAGGCTGCATTTATTTTCTACATGACCTGGTCTAAGGCAATTTAAACATACCTTGGCATTTGCGGCTTTCTGAATACGAGTTTCAATGGGAAGAGATTTAAATGATTCACAATTGAATAAATAATGATTTTGTTTACATAAAGGACATTGTATCGTTTTTTTATAATTATTGTTGTTAGTTTTTAAGTCTTTTTTGTCATTATTATTATTTTTAAAATTACTTTGATTGATTTTTGTTGTTTGTAAGTAAGTATTTTGTGTATTTGAGTCTTTTTTGCTAGTATAGTTGTTGTTATTTTTGTTTTCTTGTAAAGTTTCTAGTAAATCAGCTCTGTTATTTAAAAATTGAATGAAAACATTTAAAGAAGGAAATTCACTTAATGTGTTTCTGTGCTCTTCCCATTGCCTATGAGTAATAGGATCAAGTTTTTCTGCCATCATATAAATAATGAGCGTGTCCCAATGTTGAGTAGGTTGACCTAAAGTGGACAAAGCTCTAAGATTCTTGTTAGTTAAATCAATTAAATGACGAAGTGCCGAACATGATTCATTCTGAATGCGTTCAACTTTAAATAATGCGTTAATATGGTTGTTTACGAGCAGCTTTTTGTTATCATATCGCTCGCAAACTAACTTCCAAGCTGACTCATAATTATCTGCGCGTACATCTAGGTTATCAAGGACAAGAGAAGCGCAACCTTTTAAAGACGCGCGAAGATAATGCAACTTGTTTATGTTGTCTATGTCAGTTCGAGAATGAATAAGTGAAATGAAAGTATCCCTAAATTCTAACCAGTGCTGATAGTTGCCGTGAAAAACGGGCAATTCAATTTTAGGCAATCTTACACAGTTAGATTTGAAACCACCCGCCTGTTCATCATTGAGACCCGTCACTGCTCCTCCTCGAAGTTCGCGAAGCTGGCGAGGCCGGGCGCCGAGCAGGACACGCGCTTCTGCCACCAGAGTGTGGTAGGTGTCTTCAAACTGCTCGCGTTCCGTGCACTCGTCGTCAGTATCCTCGGCCAACTCCTCGATGCTGCACTGTAATGCGTCAAATTTGGCATATAAGCTTTCGAATTTGCTAAGACGGCTTTCCAAGTCTATTAACTGCAAGCTTCCTGGTTCGTCATTACTTTTAAGCACTTTTAAATAATTGGAAAAGATAGTAAGCTTGCCTTTCATACAACTACGTTTTTTAATAAGTTTTTGATCAGCCATGATTGAAATTACGATTTAAATAAGCCAAATAAAATATTTGAATGAATAAAGTGCAGAAAGATATGTATCGTTTATTATGCGATGATTTAATGGGCTAGCAGTGACAACAAAAGAACAGCTGATTGCAAGGACGGGCCGGTTGAACGGACACCGTTAGCTTTGCTGATAAGAAGCGGGTGCAATAAATGAATGCGTAAAACAGGTGATCGTGGGAACTTAATGAATGCAATAAAATGTTGTTTTGATTATTATGTTACAATGAAGCGGCAGCAAGATGATTTAATATTTAACTAGTGAAATAAATGATGCGCAATAAGAATTATATGAAGTGTGGCTATGAAGAAGGGATGAGGTTAAATTTTGAAAAAAAGAATATCACTCAAAATAAGGCTTCTTTAAACAGTGGAAAGAAGAAGATGAAGAAAGGAAAATTGGAACGAACTCACGTATCTTAAGGCTTCCACTGAATCTTTGGCTCAAATCACCAATGACGATGACCATGCGATTTTGATGCCACGATGCCACGATGACTCGCAAAGTATGGCGGGGTCCAAAGTCCGTCGCGCGCTGTCCTTCAAATGACTTAGTCGGGCGATCGTAGATGCGTGCGTAGTATCCTTGACCGATGAATATGAAGTCTCCGGCAGGTGTCTAGCGTTGCTGAAGTCCACAATTTGAAGAGCTCCGAATGATGAAGTCGATTCAAAAGATTTTGCGTATTAAAAAAATCCGAAATAAGACGGCGAATCCTGAAGGACCATTGTTTGGGTCCTGTCGATATTTAAATAAAAAGCGGACTGTATATATAAGGTTGCTGTAATTTCGCCTTCCTTATTACAAAAATTAAAAATACGCGACAGTGAATATGACCGGCGACGGTGGGTTCCTGAAGTCGAGTCTAGAGCATTCGCTGCGCGCGCTCGTGCTCGTGCTCGTGCGGGGTCGTGCGATGTCGTCGGTGCTCGGGGCTTTCCGCCGGCGCTCCCCTCTTGCGCCCGCGCGCGTAGAATTGATGATGTACGCAACAGTGGGTATACCCGATTTCGGGGGAGTCCCACACACGCCTCTCCGTTCCCCGACGGAGAGGTACGGTGCGTAACAGCATTTCCTGACGTTAAAAAAAAAAAAAAAAAGGCTTGTGGTCACAATAAACGACAAAATGACGGGCCTCAACCATATGCCGAAAGTATTTGATTGACTCGTACACGGCAAGCAACTCACGGTCGTAGGGGGAGTATTTCTTCTGCGCAGCGTTCAGCTTACGCGAGAAGAATGCAAGTGGTTCCCAGGACCTGTCCCTGAACTGTTGCAAAGCACCACCAATTGCCGAGTCTGAAGCATCAGTCATGATGGCCAGTTTGGCTTCGATGTCTGGATGCGCCAGTAAAGCTGCCTGACACAAGCTGTACTTGCATTTAGCGAAAGCGTCATGTTCTGTGGGGGTGAAGTTTACTGGATGGGAGCCTTTGACCGAACCGGTGAGGAGTGCATGCAGGGGTGCCTGATGTTCAGCGGCGTCAGGTATGAAACGCCTGTAAAAAATAATCATACCCAAAAATCTGCGTAACTCTCTCACGGTCTTTGGAGTTGGGTAAGACTTTATGGCTTCGACTCTTTCTGGTAAGGGTTGTGAGCCAGCAGCGGAGATGCTGTAGCGCAGGAACTTCACGGTAGGTTGCCCGAAAACGCACTTACCAGTGTTAATGACCAGGCCGAACTGTTGAAGCCTGGAGAACAGCTGGCGTAGGTGAGCCTGGTGGGTACTCTGGTCCTTCGAGAAGACCAGGAAGTCATCTAAATAGGCATAGCAGAAATCTAGACCCCGTAGCACCTCGTCGACGAACCGCTGAAATGTCTGCCCGGCGTTACGAAGTCCGAACGGCATGAACGGGAATTCGTAAAGGCCAAATGGTGTAGTGACGGCGGTCTTGGGTATATCGTCGACGTGGACCGGGATCTGATTGTATGCCTTCACCAGGTCGATGGTGGAGAAGACCTGGCAACCAGACAGGCTGTGGGAAAAGTCATGAATGTGGCGGATGGGGTACCTGTCCGGAATGGCTCTGGCGTTTAGCATTCTATAGTCGCAACTAGTCGCCACAGGGACGCCATCCGCTGTCCTTCTTAGGGGCCAGGTGCAGAGGAGAAGACCAAGGCGACTCGGAGGGTCTGATGGTGCCGTTCTTCAGCAGCGAATCAAACTCCTCCCTCGCGATTTTAAGTTTGTCCGGTGCAAGACGACGCGGTGTGCCGCACACGGGTGAGCCTGGTGTGGTACGAATATGATGCACCGTATTATGTGCTGGTGCTGATCTGAGTACACCAGATGGGCGAGTGATGTCGGGAAATTCTCGGAAATATATTGTGGTAAACTGAGGTACCGGTAACAACCTTAACCGACGAGATTGCGTCAGTTGAGTAGGCAGGTGAAGCGGGGGTGACGAGGCTAATGCTGTTATCAATGAGGCGTTGATGACGACAATCTACAATTAAATGGTAATAAGATAAAAAATCAACACCTATAATTGGCTTTGTGACGTCAGCTACGGTAAATTGCCATGCAAAGTCGCGGCGTAACCCTAAGTTTAAAACTAAATTAGTGTAACCATAGGTGTGTATCGTCGAGCCGTTTGCAGCGCACAGTTGGTACTTCGTCGGTTGACGTCGCTCCTTTAGTGCAGACCGGGGGAAGACGCAGAGGTCACTGCCTGTGTCCACTAGAAACTGCATCTTCGTCCGTTGGTCCGTGACAAACAAGCGACCGGTGCTAGGGCGGGCGTTAGTCGCCATTACCGTCCGCCAGATGCGTTTCCCGCCTTGAAGTCGCATGGTTTCACGCACTTATCCGCCTGCAGTCCGTGCTTCGCGTGGTACCAGCAGATGGGAAACTTCCTATAGTTGGACTGGGATCTGGTTGATTTTGAACGGTTCCGGGAGTGGAACGGAGCCCTTGACCTTGAGCGTGAATTTCTATTTAGAGCGGTGGTAAGCGCTTCCACCTGCTTGGTCAACGCTGCGACCTGCTGCACCAGTGTATCTAATAAGCCACCAGATGTGGATGCCGTCGACATAGCTGCTACTTGCGGGCTGGTTGGTACGACGTCATGTATCCTGTCGGCGAGGTCTGCTAACCCGTCAAGTGGAGTTCCCGCCTGAGACGCGATGATTGTCTGCGTGGAGCTGGGGAGACGGCTGGTCCATATCGTCCGCAAAAAGTCCTCAGGTACGCCGGGACCGGCAAGGTGCTGGAGGTGACGCAGGAACTGGGACGGTTTGCGGTTCCTCATGGACTAAGAGCTGCTTGACCTTGCGCTCCCTGGACGCCGAAAGCCGCTTAATGAGCTCCGTTTTGAGCCGTTCATATTTGTTTGTGGCGGGTGGATTGGTGATAATATCTTCCACCTCCCCTGCATACTGCTGGTCTAGTTGGCCGATAACATAATAAAACTTGGTTGAGTCGGTTGTGATTCCAGATATCTGGAACTGACCCTCGATCTGAGCGAACCAAATCGCCGGTTTTTCAGGCCAGAATGGGGGTATTCGCATACCAACTTTAAATACTTCACCCGTTGGGGCTACGTTCTGTTCTACTGCGCAGTCCGCAAAATTATCTTCATTTGCCATCTTGTGTTCCAATCGGGGTCACCAGTGTGGTTGTATATGTGGGATAATACGTACTTAGTCCGTTGGTAGAAATGATAACATAGTCTTTGTCACAACACGAACAGTTCATTACGCCACAAAATAGTCACAGTCAATACAACACACGAATAGAAGGAGAAACGGGCACAGAAGAAAACAGTACATAAAACACGAACGTTAATAACAATAAATAATGCGCGCGAGCGAATACAGCAATAAGCTTCAAAACATCTATCAGACTGGCGTGCATTCGCCGCGGGGAGCTCGCCGGCCGCTTGTAGCGAACCGGTCCCGCCGTGGCAAGGTCATTCGCTTGTATTTATTCTTGTTATCTTCAAGTGTTAAAATAAACGAATTTATTTATAGATATCACCATCTGATCGCTCATCCATGCTTACTGGATGTCTGCGAGGAGACAAGCTATCCGTAACCAGCGTGTAGAGGAGAGAAGAGCCGATGTCATAGTGCCTGCAGAGTCAGAAACCCCGCTCTCTGTAGAAACTGAGGTTCAAAATGAAGAAGGTCCAGATGAATCAGTTGCAAGCCAACCAGAAAGTCCTGAACTTTTGGTTACCAATGAACCGATTGACAACCCCGGTATGCCTAGTAACTTAGTGTTGCCAAACTTCAGAAGAGCTGCGAATATTGCATCTCATTGTTTATTCTCTGGGTGTGATAATATTTCAAATCTACACACCATTTCCAACGCTTTTCGCAACACACTGTTCCACTCATTAGATACTATGTTGCCCGAGTTTGTTCAGAGCATTAAAGAAGAAATGTCTGGGACTCTCTTTTTGATTCGCCAAACAGCATAAACCCATTTACAGCAAATCACATTGAGCACATCTTTTTGAATATGATGGTGCCAGTGCAACCATTTCTGGATTTCACTACTTTGGAGTCAGTCCAGCAATTTGATACTGATTTGTATCATTTTTATTTGGGTATGACCAAAGATAACTTTCATAATTTATTACAAGACTTACCCCGAATCCTTGAAATGCGTAGGGGTATATTGGGCTTAGCTGCAATGCTCATGAAAATGCACACAGGTGAATCGGACGACCGTCTATCTACTTTATTAAAAGTACCAAGAACAACTTTGGAAAGATTAATGGCTAAAGCTAGAGATATAATGCTTCAAGATTTTGTTCCTAGAAACCTTAGAACTGACCATAAAACACGAGAAGAATTATTATTAAACAATTTATTAATCCCAAATGTAATTTATAATGAAAACAATTTACAAGTTATTGTCATATGTGATGGGACATACATATTTTTGAATAAAAGTTCAAATTATTTATTTCAAAAAGACTCCTACTCGCTACACAAATATAGAAACCTTTTAAAACCTTTTCTTTTAGTTTCATGTAATGGATACATTGTCAACTGTTTCGGCCCTTAAAAAGCAACCACATCCGATGCAGAAATAATGCTTCTTTATTCCATGAGAATTACCCACTAAGAAGGTATTTTCAAGCCAATGATATATTTATTCTGAACAGGGGATTTAGAGACAGCGTCAACCTATTAGAAAATTGTAGTTATAACCCTTACATGCCTCAATCCCTTTTAGAAGGTAAACACCAACTGACCACTGCCCAGGCAAATAGAAGTAGATGTGTAACTATTTGCCGATGGGTGGTGGAAGTAGTGAATGGGTATTTTAAGAGGGACTACAGATTATTTAGATTTGACCATTTTAATAAAACAGTCCCTCACATTATGACATATTTTAAAATTTCTGCTAGCCTTACAAATAAGTTTGGTGTACGCCTTCGGGATAGGGTTGATGCTGAGCAAATACTAAGTGTATTAAGAGAAAGGATGTCCTTATCGAACAATTTATTAGAAATGGTTAATGAATTAAATCTTAATAGAAGGACATCCTTATTTATAAGCATAACGGCTAATGAAGAAATGAATTTCCCCCGTCTGGAATATAATGAATTAATCTTATTCGCCTTGGGAACATACCAAATACGTCTTGCTCGCTCTTACTATGGTGAACACATCCGCTCCCAAGGCAAATATGTAATAGAAGTAAGTCGGGAAAGTATAAATGTTACAGAGCACAATTTAAGAGGTAGTGGCGAAAATACCTTATTTGTTAGGGGTAAAATTAAATCACGACATGTTGGTCGACGCCAATATTATGTATACATTTTAGCTGAAAATAATATTAATGGAAGAGAAGGCATTAATGAATACTGCTGCAGTTGTCTTGTGGGCCGACGCACTGTTGGCTGTTGTGCCCACGTTATCATAATTGTTTGGTATTTAGGGTGGGCTCGATACCTAAATAATATTGTACTTCGGGCGGCATTCTTAGATGATGTAGTTGTAAGAGAAGATTTTGAATAAATTATTAAAAAAGTCATCAACTGTGTTATTATTTATATCCTTGAAGCTGCCTATTCACTGGGAAATATATATTAATATACCGAGATATACTCGATATCGCTCACCATAGTTTACAATGGAACCCTTCTCACTGAGAAATATAATATTTTATATCCCGAGCTATAATAAGTTTTGGAGCGATTCGAAAAAGATATATTTTCCGCCCCCCGCACGCCCCTCCGCCCCCGCGGTGGTGGACAATCCAATACAAAACTAAGAAAATATATTGTTTTAAACTTTCATGGTCACTAACATTAGAATAGTTAGATACGGGAATGCTACCATGTACCTTATTATTTATGAGCTTCCGATATTTCGGCACTGTTGCAAGCGCCATGATCACGGAGTAACTGAAGATAACTTGCGGGTGGGTTGTTATTGGCAGACATATCGGTCTACCCTCCTTCGAAGTCGTTTATTCCGCTCGCCGCCGGTACCATTGTCCACAAACTCACTATTTACTCGCGTCTGTTCTCGACACACAACACTGACAGTATCTGTTCGCGAAACGGCACTATTTTTATTTACACGGTTTTTACACATTCGAACCACTGGATTCCAGACACTTGACAATTTAAACCCGTCCTCACGATTGAAATTTTTGTATTTAGTTATTTCGATCGCTTCCCTAACCAATCTTGGTATGTAGTGGCGTTCTGTCGAAATTATCTGAGGGTTGTGGAACTCGATCCAGTGATTTGGCCCCGATTCTAATAAATGTTCAGCAATAGCAGATTTCTGTCTGTCATTGTTTTTAACCGCTTTTATGTGTTCACTCATTCGGCACGCTATGGAGCGTTTAGTTTGGTTCGGTCACTTATCAAACAAAGCGCAGGCGCCATAGACGACGATATCCTTAAGTTCTTACTACGACCTAGAAATGCCCAGCCTCCAAAACTATACGGTTTGCCTAAAGTACATAAGCGGAATGTGCCCCTGCGACCAATTGTGAGCCAAATAGGCTCACCAACGTACGAACTGGCTAAGCACGTAGCAAAAGTATTGCAACCAATAGTAGGCCGAACGTCGTCTTTTGTCAAAGATTCCCGCCACTTTATTGAAATTCTGCATGATACTAAAGTGGAGATGAATGAGGTGATGGTCAGTTTTGACGTAGAATCGCTCTTCACTAATGTACCAGTAGCGGAGTGCATGGAAGTGGTGAAGGTAAAGTTGCAAGAACATGACATCCCAATGGAATATGCAGCACTTTTACATCATTGCCTGTCAAAGAACTTCTTTGTTTACCGGGGTCAATACTACCTTCAAATAGATGGAGTTGCCATGAGCAGTCCCGTAGCTCCTGTGGTCGCGAATATATGGATGGAGTTTTTTGAAGAAAAAGCTCTTGCCACGGCTACAACGGAGATAAAACTATGGAAGAGGTATGTAGATGACGAATACTGTGTATTGAGGGGTGACAGACAGGATGTGGAGTCTCATTTGGCGTACTTAAATGGCATTCACCCAAAAATGAACTTTACCTTCGAGGTGGAAGAGGACCGAAGTCTAGCGTTTCTGGACGTAATGATCCGTGTACGAAATGATGGATCTCTCAGTCATTCTGTGTACAGGAAACCCACTCACACTGATCGCTATCTCAACGCAAACTCACATCACCATCCTAGACATCTTGATTCAGTGGTGACCTCGCTGACGAACCGTGCTTATGATTTGTGCGATAGCGAAAATCTTAGCCAAGAATTGGAACATGTTCAGCGGGTCCTACTGAGTAATGGATTTAAAGGGCAACTTCCACCTAGACACAAAGTGAGACACCGGAAAGATAGGGTAGATAGACAACCAGTGTTTTTGCCATACATAAAAGGAGTGACAGACAAGGTCTCTAATGTTCTAAATAAATATTCACTAAATACTGTCTTCACTTCATTAAGAAAAGTGGCACAATGTTTAAGATCTCCCAAAGACAGTTTCCCACTACAAAGACCTGGTGTCTACAAAATTGACTGCAGCTGCGGTAGCTCATATATTGGCCAAACTAAACGCTCCATAGCGTGCCGAATGAGTGAACACATAAAAGTGGTCAAAAACAATGACAGACAGAAATCTGCTATTGCTGAACATTTATTAGAATCGGGGGCCAAATCACTGGATCGAGTTCCACAACCCTCAGATAATTTCGACAGAACGCCACTACATACCAATATTGGTTAGGGAAGCGATCGAAATAACTAAATACAAAAATTTCAATCGTGAGGACGGGTTTAAATTGTCAAGTGTCTGGAATCCAGTGGTTCGAATGTGTAAAAACCGTGTAAATAAAAATAGTGCCGTTTCGCGAACAGATACTGTCAGTGTTGTGTGTCGAGAACAGACGCGAGTAAATAGTGAGTTTGTGGACAATGGTACCGGCGGCGAGCGGAATAAACGACTTCGAAGGAGGGTAGACCGATATGTCTGCCAATAACAACCCACCCGCAAGTTATCTTCAGTTACTCCGTGATCATGGCGCTTGCAACAGTGCCGAAATATCGGAAGCTCATAAATAATAAGGTACATGGTAGCATTCCCGTATCTAACTATTCTAAGAAAATATATATCCAATACATAGTGTGAACGGGTAAAAGATATATCTCGGGATATAAAATATATATATCGTCGTAATATATATGCAGGACTGGGAGTCTTGAGCAAAACACTTTCTTCGTTTTAAATACAGTTTTATTCGTGAAATTCAAAAATATTACAAGCACCGTAACGCCATTACCGAGAGCGGAACCAGAGAGAGCATCCCCCCATCCCTTTCGTTCATTCACTCCGTTCAAAAACAAATCCGTTCCACGCATGACACGTTTTATTTTACTTTCTTTTATTTTTTCTAAAAAATAGATCCTACAATTCGGCCTTCCTGCATCACAATCTGGCCTCAGATTGACCTGACTAAAATACAAAATCACTCTGCATGACATTTTTACATTCAAACATTAATTTTACATTAAAAACACTATAAAAGTTATACTTCAGTATTCGTCCTCGATATTAGTATTATACACATGTAGTATCGCTTGCACTTATCACCACATAGCACAAATTTTAGAGCTAGATAAAAATAAATTACAGGTAAAAAATGTTATTTCCTGATTATATTTTTAAAAATAAAATAGAATTAATTTCCGTATCCTGTAAAAAGAATTAAATAAATTAAGGACACTTCCGTTCCGTCACTTCCTCCACGCCATTGGTTTTGAAGCCTTCATTCGCTATTTGTGCTTCGCCATAATATTAATTGTTTAATGAACAAAACCATATCACATGGTTATCAACTTGTAAATAATAATAATAATGTTGATGTTATCAACCAGACAACCTCTGAGGCTTTAAACTAAGAGGGCAGACAAAGGCCAGGTCTAGTTTTAATGTTGTTCACCAAAATATACAAGGCCTGGCTGGCAAAGAACTTGAGTTATCATTAGTTTTACATGATTTAAGTGTTCATGTAATGTGTATAACAGAACATTGGTATAGAAATTGGGAAATAATGATTAGTATTGAAAATTATACAGTCGGTAGTTCGTTTTCAAGAGAGATGACGACTAGAGGGGGGTCACTCATACTTATAAATAATGAATTAAATTGTAAAGATCGCAGAGATATTGTGTCACTCTCTTTAGAACGTACTATCGAACTAGCGTGTACTGAGCTCGAAGATCATATTATTTTATCTGTGTATAGCCCCCCTGACGCTACTTACCAACTTTTTGAACCAATTATGGAATCGGCACTAGAAAGGGTTTCAAAATCGAATAAGAAAATAATAGTATGTGGAGATTTTAACTTTGATATTTTAAAGGAATGGAATACCGCCATTCGATTTCTTAATCTCTTCGAATCTTTTAATTTAAAAAATCTCTTTTGTGAACCAACAAGGGTGACTCCTACCACGGCCACTTGTTTAGATAATATTTTTTGTGATAAAAACGCAAATGTCATTGATAAAGGTATTTTAATTGGGCTCAGTTCTGATCATAGAGGTCAAAAGGTATTATTTGAACACAATCATACCGCAAGTTTACCTGTGGAAACTAAGTATAGGCCAGTCACAGTAAATAGGTTGGATAGATTTAGGGATAAAATCAGTGAAAGTGTATATTCAGTTAACCAAAATATTAGTGATAGTGTAGATAAGCAATATGACGACCTCTTTAACTTAATTAAAAACGAATTTGATGTAATATTTCCGATAAAGAAGAATAAACCAAACAAGGCCAAATGCCAATTTAATAATTGGGCCACGACAGGAATTCATAAAAGTAGGATCAAGTTATATGAATTATATAGTCTACGAGAAAACTCTCAAGATCAAAACTTTATTGAATACGTTAGAAATTATTCAAAAATATTCAAAAAAGTTTGTGCTACAGCAAAATCACACCACCTTCGTAGAATAGTCTCTAGCGCCAAAAATAAAGTAAAAACAACATGGAGCATCATAAATAAAGAAACTTGCAAAAATAAATTGAGAGATAGCGAATTTACATTAAAAATCAATGATAAAACAATTAATTCAAATCCAGAAGTTGCAACTGCCTTCGAATCGTTTTTTTCACATATTGCACCTACAACAACGAAAGAACTTGCCTCTTCTTCAGTAATAGCGGAATCTATTTTAAAATTAAATGTCAATGAGTGTAATTCTCAACTGCAATTTAGGCATGTAGGACCTGAAGTAATAATAAAAACATTTCTAGAATTAAACATGAAAAAAACTGAGGATTTGTGGGGACTATCTGTACATATTATTAAGTCAATTATCGACACAATAGCTCCTCAACTGGCAATAATTTTTAACAAGTGTATTGATGACGGCCAGTTTCCTAGTTTAATGAAGATTAGTAAAATAATACCACTTTTTAAATCAGGTGACAAAAGTGACCCCTCCAACTTCAGGCCAATATCAATTCTGCCAGTCTTAAGTAAAATATTTGAAAAAGTTATATTCAATCAACTTTTAGCACACTTTTCATTAAACAAGTTATTGCATAATAAACAATTTGGTTTTACTAAAGGTAGAAGCACTACAGATGCAGGAGTTGCTCTCTTAACACATGTATTTGATGCGTATGATAATAGGCATGATGCTTTGGGTATCTTCTGTGATCTATCCAAAGCATTTGATTGTGTCGATCATGAAACATTATTGAAAAAAATACGTCACTATGGGGCATCATTGAATTCATTAAGCTTAATTCATTCTTATCTCTCAGGTAGAACGCAAAAAGTATGTGTTAATGGAACTGAGTCTTCTGGGGCACCTCTAACAATGGGTGTGCCACAGGGATCTATATTGGGACCTCTCTTATTTTTAATATATATAAATGACCTCCCGCACTTTGTAGGGAATCTTTGTGACATAGTATTGTTTGCAGATGATACTTCATTGATATTTAAAATTCCAAGAGGTAAAGGTAATTTTGACGATGTAAACAATACTCTTTCACAAGTACTACATTGGTTTACTGTTAATAACCTACTTCTTAATGGAAGTAAAACAAAATGCGTTAAGTTTACGATGCCTAATGTCCGACAGGCACCAACTCAGGTTAAGATCAAAGACAAATCCCTTGATACCATTGACTCCACAACATTCTTGGGTATCACTTTAGACTCCAAACTACAATGGGGTCCTCATATACAGACCTTGTCAAGGAAACTAAGCTCGGCTGCTTTTGCTGTAAGGAAAATTAGGCGTTTGACTGATGTAGAAACAGCTAGGTTAGTTTATTTTAGTTATTTCCATAGCTTGATGTCCTACGGAATTTTATTGTGGGGCTCAGCTGCTGATATAGAATCAATTTTTGTATTACAAAAAAGGGCAGTGCGTGCTATTTATAGTCTAAAACCTCAAGATTCCTTAAAAGAGGTGTTTCGAGAAATTAGAATATTAACTGTAGCCTCTCAGTATATTTATGAAAATTTAATGTATGTACGCAAAAATTTAGATTCATTTACGAAAAAAAGTGATATACACAAATATAATACTAGGAATAAGGATAAGCTTGCTATTCCACAATTCAGGCTTCGAAAGGTTGGTAATTCTTTCATGGGGAAATGTATAAAATTTTTCAATAAACTACCAGAATACATTGTTGACTTACCGATTACTAAATTTAAAATTGTTATTAAAGAAACCCTAATGACGAAAGGGTATTATAAAGTAGATGATTATTTAAAAGATAATAATGTATGGACTTGCATGATCACCACAAACATTGTAAAACTTTTGAAAAGAGGCATTGACAATAGTGACTGAGTTTCTTGCGCAGCTTCTTCTCAGCACTAGCCCACAATTGTCCCGAAGCTGTGGTAGGGTCTATACTGGGACGTGTATAAGTGCCCCCAGTGGGTCTATATGCAAAAATAAACGACTTTTATGACTTTTACGACTTTTTTTTTATGCCACTAAAGCACGTCAATTCTCGTTCCGTGCAGAATAAATTTAATAATAGTTTTTGTGATTTCAGTGATTTTAGTAAACTATCAATATTGGATTCCTCGAACTCGAGACCCTTCCGAATCGTTGAACAAATACGTACGTCTGTGCGTAAATACAAGGTTTATAGCACCTCGGAATTGTATTTCGGACTTTTCCACGCATAAACCATTTCGACCTCGTCTGTTCAGTCAATACGCATCGTACAGTATTTTGGACTGTTTTGTGCGTACTACAAGGTTTCTAGCACTCGGAATTGTATTTTGGACTTTTCCACGCTAAAACCATTTAGCTTCGTCTTCTCAGAGTTAGCTCGACTGAACACGGCCGCTGCAGTCGACGGGCAATGGAGAAAAACCTACACATGTGCAACCCGCATGGGCGGCGTCGCATCTGCCCTTTACATCCAGAGCTGATGTAGTCCTGCCACCAACACCGCCTCAGCCGTCCACGTCTCGTGATGCAGCTGGGACGGAGAGCGGTCGACGACACCACCAGAGATCGAGATGCAACCGGTGAGTCATTAAAAATCCTGCAATAAATGGACGGTTTCCAAACCAAACCTATTAGATATTTTCTTTGGACCGATCCTACTACTTGCCTTAGCATGACAATCGCCACACATCTGTGTTAATTTGTGTGTGTTTATCTGACTGAACATGGCCAAACCTGGCTACGAAAGCTTAAACATTTATTTAACTCCGCTGCTCTCGCCTACTGTGCAACGCGCAGTACTACACACACTATTCATCGTCATTTCATTTTATTTTATTTTTACCGTCAAAGAAACTACAAAATCTGCCAGAGCAGTAAATCAGGCTGACTATGTAGTTTTATTTTGGTTTATGTAGTGTATTTCACTACGCAAACTTTAAAAATTGCATAGAACAAAGGGGTAGATTCCTTGTCCGACACCGTTGTTTTTTACAAGTAGCTCGATTAATTGCCAAAGGTTGCAGGTTATAGCCCTGCTTAAATTTATAATGGTTTTTGCAATTTTCTTTATAACTTTCTCGTCGCGAACAAACAGGTATTATTAACATTTAATAAAAGTTAGAATAAAGAAAGTGCACCACGCAGATAGGAAGCAGTCCTTATGGCTTTACCACCAGCTACCGCCAGCGCCATCGCCAGTGACGTCCTCGAGCATGGGATCGCATCGGACCGCAACACAACCGCAGACTGCAGAACACGAGGTACGCTACGTGAGTCATTTGTAAAACAGTATGTATAGCATATGATCAGACACGGTGAAAGGTTATCTTTTGAGAAGATGCGAGTCGTACTTTATTTAAGTCGATTATCGAGCAAACACAGTTTTATAAATTAGACAAGTTTTTTATTTTCCATTGCTAATATAATATTATACAGAGCGTGATCTTCAATCTTCTTTCGAACACGTCGAGCTTATTCTTTTTCAAAGACATTTGATTTGAAATCATTAGAAAGAGTTAAGAAAAAACACAATTTAACCTCTAAAAACAGATGATATCTGTATAGTCGGTACAGTGTAAATTAACTTCAAAACATTGTTTTATAACCATTAACTATCATCGACTTGACTAACCCTGTCGTGACAGATTTTGTTCTGTAATACAATATTACTTGTTTGTAATAGAGAAGATAATTAATTTTGCAAGTTTTAGATATAAAATATTACTGTTAGTATAGCGTTTCCCATATCCTCACCCTGGACGTGACTCCCAACACCGGCTCGCCTCACAAGCACACATAGCGATAGCCTACGTCCACTCTCGTCCGCGGCTCCCGTGTTGTGACCATAGACATCTAGACGTGTATAGACTATGTCACTGACGTAGCAACCTATGTGGCTTGCCCCGAGACGGTGTGTATCTACTTATGTATAGATACCACAAACACTACATCCCTTTCATATTAAAATGATTTTTTGCTTTTTATTTAATGAGTTTGCAAACTAATATATACTGGACATCAAATTCCAAACGCTATAAATGTACTTTTTTGACTTGATTGTAGCAAGTCCCATATTTCAACACTACCGATGCCGATGCCATGGCCTATGATCTATAACGATCTGGCTCGTTCAATCGTTGCTACACGATCCGGAATCTTTTCATCATTTCACATCATTCCACCGATGATATTAGTTGGGTATTTTTACAAGTATATATTATTTTTACAAGTGTTTATTTTGATTCGTTTTATTATTTTACGCTTACATTACTTCGTGGATTGTGCCATCTATCAAATCGAGCGAGTTTCACAATTATTTGTTATTTGACTTTGTAGGCGTATCATTTATTTTTATTTTAACTTTATTATTTTCGAAGTCAATGTCTCAGGAATAACACATACTTAATTTATCACATGTTTTATTGTGATTCCCAAATACGTTATATTCTCGTAGCTATTAATTCTTCTACTGACTTTGTTCTACTGAATCATTGTTTCTGGACCTCATTATTTTGGCTAAAGCTTATAACACTACACTAGCCCATCTTCTCTTCCTTTTTAACAAGTTTACAACACTATCGTTTTCTAGATGATGCTGCTAGAACTGCTAACAGTCCTAGCTTATAGCCGTACTACTACTACTACTCCTTACAATGAACATGGCATAGCATCGATATATTTACAATACCTACACTGATTTTATGGAACCTCAAAGTCACTGCTTTACGCCCATATTTAAAGTATCTCAAATTCAAATTAAACAAATTCTTTTTATTTTATGATTGTATGGAATTGTATTAGAATAACTTACAAATTGCATAACTTAGGTTGTTTTTTTTTTCTTTCTTGATAATAGGTGCTGTTGTTAGTAGCCTAATTCAGAAAGTCACCCTTGCTTTCTGGTACTTCCAATTTCCCAATTTAATAGATGGATGTAACTTATAGCCGTAAAGTCAACAATAATTTACTCATCTTTGATAAGTAGTAAGATAATTCAGTCATTTTAAATGTTAAGTTATGGTTAATCCGGAAATAATATTCGACATTTATTTTATGTTCGAACTAATAATTTAACGGCATTTTTTTTTTATACCAAGTTTTTTTTTTTAGGATAGGGAAAAGTGTACTCCCATTTAAGGTACTCTTTTTTTGTGGCTGTACGGAGATGATCCTTAGCCCCACAAGAGAGCATGAAAAACAAGCGAGAAAATGTTGTCTACATAATCTGTGCATGAGCTGTTCTCAGCAAATTAAATATTTTAACAATACCATGTGTGACTACAAATGAATGCAAACTTATTTTTTTTATTTAGGGTACACTTTTTCCATTTACCTACGTTACTCTTATTGTGGCTGTACGGATATGATCCTTAGCCCCAAAAAGAGCGGAAAAACAACCGGGAAATTGTTGTCTACTATTTGTGAATGAATGATTTCTACCAATTTATTGGAAATCTACGCACAATTTAATGAATGACTACTTTGAATTCAATGGATGTTAACATTCAATTTAATGGATGCTACTTTACATTTAATGGATCTTACTATACTTCTAATTTAATGGATGTCTAGGTACTTCCAATTTAATGGATATCAAGGTACTTCCAATTTAATGGATATCAAGGTACTTCCAATTTAATGGATGTCAAGATGCTTCCAATTTAATGGATGCCCGGGTACTTCCAATTTAATGGATGTCAACGTGCTTCCAATTTAATGGATGCCAGGGTACTTCCAATTTAATGGATGTCAAGATGCTTCCAATTGAATGGATGCCAGAGTACTTCCAATTTAATGGATGTCAGGGTACTTCCAATTTAATGGATGTCAACGTGCTTCCAATTTAATGGATGCCAGGGTACTTCCAATTTAATGGATGTCAAGATGCTTCCAATTGAATGGATGCCAGAGTACTTCCAATTTAATGGATGTCAGGGTACTTCCAATTTAATGGATGTCAAGGTGCTTCCAATTTAATGGAGTCTTCATGATCGAGAATCTGAAATCACAAGTACACTATTAAAATAAATTTCACATTTTAATTATACTAGCGGGCCCGCCCCGTCTCATAAATACCGATATTATATAAGCCAATCTGCTATTCGGAGCGAAGAAAAATCCAACAGAACAAATGTCACGAAAACCGGTCCACCCGTTCCCGAGTCCCAAGCGGTGCAACTACAAAGTGTTACACTTTGTTTATGTATAATAATAAGATAACATATCACATCTTTTCTTAAATCAATCTGTTAACAAATAAACCTTAAACAAAAAATGCAAAGTGAACTCTAATTTCATACATGCAATATATTGTTTCGGAACTTGGTGCCCAATGGATTAAATATGTTAGGGCTCCAAAATAGAATATCATTGCGATAAAAAAGAGCAAACCGTTACTAATCTGAAAGATGTTCACAATGGCTTCATCCCATTGCCTCTTTTTTCTACTATTTCTACTACTAAGTAGAGTGGGTATAACTGATAGAATTCGGCAACATAATATAACACTTTTGTTACTAATAAATAACATGTTAATTTTGACGTTATTATTTATTTATTTATTTAAGAACTTTATTGCACAAGTAACAGTGTACAAAAGGTGGACTTAATGCTAAAAGCATTCTCTCCCAGTCATACCTTTAGGTCATGCAGAAAGATTATAAGTGGGTGCAGGAGCATAATGTAGTAAAAATTTAGGAAAACGCAACAAAAGTATCAATATGAAGCATAACAATATTATATTATTACATACTATAATATATATTTAATACAATAAACTAAATAAACATGAGTATAATATATATTTTATATGTATAACTACCAAATACTGTAATCTATACTAATATTATAAAGCTGAAGAGTTTGTTTGTTTGTTTGTTTGTTTGAACGCGCTAATCTCCGAAACTACTGGTTCGATTTGAATAATTCTTTTTGTGTTGGATAGTCCAGTTATCGAGGAAGGCTATAGGCTATATAACATCACGCTACGACCAATAGGAGCAAAGATATGGTGGTAAATGTGTAAAAAACGGGAGAAAAAAGTCACTATTCCACGCGGACGAAGTCGCTGGCAAAAGCTAGTACATAAATATATTAAAAAAAAAAAATATATACATACATACATATTAACAAGTTTCGCAATTATTCAGCCAGAAACTTACGCAGTTTGTTCTTGAAAGATAATTTCGTCTCTGACTTCCTTATCTCTAGAGGAAGTGTATTCCAAAGCCGTGCAGCCGTTACTGTGAATGACTTGGACTGGTAAGAGGTGCGATGTGCCGGTATGCCTAGCCGGAGATCTTCGGAAGAACGAAGAGCGCGATCGTGAGATTGATACAGGTAAGAGAACATATCCTTGAGGTAAGAAGGACGTTATAATAATATTAGTCTTGCAGGACTGATATGCTATTTTACTAGTACTGCAAACAGAAAGCCTTATTGCTATAACTTAAAACTCAATTTCAAATGTCGTGGAAGGGGTTATTTTATAGTTCTCGTCGATCTGATATGTTAACGAATTACTGCAATCAAAACTTGTCTTACTGCTATGACTTAAAACTCAATTTGAAATGTCATGGAAAGTGTTATTTTTATTAGTTATCGTCGATCTGTTATAATATCGAATAACTGCAACCAAAAACATGTCTTATTGCCATGTCTTAGAACACAATTTTAAATGTCGGTAGAAACATCACAATACCTCCGCCCAGAAATGTTGTTTCTTTAGATATAATGATAATTCTTTATATAAATAATGCAATGGCCGTACTTGTGCCTTTTTTTTTTTTTGCAGCAAAAAAAAATAGATTTTAATAACACCACCAAGTGTGTCATGGACTAAATGATTTCAGCATCATATTTGATTAAAAATAAATATTATATTAATTATTCCGTTATAATAATAAATAAAAATAATAAAATAAAAATAAAACTCTTTTATTTCAGACCAATAGTATCCATACAGGTTAGTAACAAAAATACTTAAAAGCTATGTTAGTATAATAATCGCTCACTCCCACTACTAAGTACATTTGACTTAATCCAGGTGTAGGTGACTCACCAGGGACGGGTGTGTTCATTATGAAATCTTCTTTCTCACTCCCACCTTTAGCTGTAACCCTAAGATCTGTCAGTGTTCATCGAATCTGCAACTTTTAAGGTTAAGGTTCCGTTCTTTGACTAAATAATAAGTTAACGTTATTCTGTTGCGTTACTAAAAAAATATTAAATATTATTTAGATTTGCACAAAATCTTTAAAGTTAATTTATCCAACCTTAACTACTAGTAATAGGTGTGATAATTAGGGTGTCATTTAAAATCTAAGCCGGTTGTTAATGAGAAATAAAATATTTAATTAATGTGTGATGATACCATACCTTTGCCTGTTCATCATCCGCATAAAATAAAAATAAAACGACGTTAGCGACATCACAGGTTGCTTCCCCAAACCCCTTAAGGGTCCCAAACGCTCTAAGAGCTTTCCAATCTGTGTAGTATCTTTCATATCTATGACTTAATCTGTGCACACCATATGATGACTGTCGAAATTATAAAAAAACAATAATTTGCTTTGTCGAAATCAACAAAATCTCTGAATGTTTACATTATTTACTATAAAAGCTGCAGTCCGCGTTATTCTGCAAATCGCGTCATAATTGAAATTCACATCGCAAAGTATGATCATACTATTTTACATAGGTACCTAACCTTGTGTTTAGTTGGATAGATAGCTGATCTTAGTGGTTTTATATTTTAACGATTATCGAACAGTTTACGTAGGTATATCATTAATTTACCAATAGAAATTAACACAACATTTCGAATAGACTTCACAAAGAAATAGTAACACTTTTATATGAGCAAGATACAGTTTCAATCCGACTTACGAATTCCTTTTATCTCCTTTTTTTTCGCTTTAAATATAGAAAATATGTAAAATTGTACCTTTCACCTCGTCGCCAATATAGCGTTTCCCATATCCTCACCCTGGACGTGACTCCCAACACCGGCTCGCCTCACAAGCACACATAGCGATAGCCTACGTCCACTCTCGTCCGCGGCTCCCGTGTTGTGACCATAGACATCTAGACGTGTATAGACTATGTCACTGACGTAGCAACCTATGTGGCTTGCCCCGAGACGGTGTGTATCTACTTATGTATAGATACCACAAACACTACAGTTAGGATGTTCAGTGCAATTCACCATAATATTTTGATATTATTAACTAAGGCAGACTTAAATTAAAACTGTGGTTTTGTATGCTTTTTTTACTATTTAGGCTACATGTATGTATTTATTTGGAATACAATAAAGACATCAAAAATAAGTAACACAATGCTTAAGTATAAGGATATCTAGACTTATTCAAAAAAGCTACACATCTTTCTAAGGCTCAATATATAAACTTTTCCTTTTAATTCTAAACATTGACATGCTGCATGCATACTTCAGACAAACGGAAGAGCATCAAGTTAAATTATTTTTTAGCTTTGCTCATTTTTTCCTTTTTTTGTTTAAAAACATGCAAAATGTGCATGGTTTGTTTTTGTTTTATGCTGGATTTGACCATGAACTAAAGCGTACATGTAAATTTAAAACATAAGCATCATAGATGCTTATGATCGTCATATGAATATTATACAGATTTATATCTTATCCAATGTTATTGGTGGTTAGATGTTATTTTTAAATTCTATCCAGAAAATTAGCTGTATTACTATGGTTGTGAGATTATTCTGACGCCTCAACAACGGGGTAGGGCGCGGCCTGTGAGAACAGGTCAGCAAGCGCTCAGTGATCACAACACAACTAGAAACAATGTGTTATCATTTGGATTTTTTTAGAGATGGAATATTTACCGCATAATTTCGAAATACTTTCATTAGGTAGGTAACATAGTGATAGCTGCATAAAACTTGTGAGAAGTAAACAATAATACCCACATATTCATTTCTACAAATATTTGCAATTCTGATAAATATAAAATCCTACTTACTATTATAAAGGCGAAAGTTTGTAAGTATGGATGTATGGATGTATGGATGTTTGTTACTCTTTCACGTAAAAACTACTGAATGGATTTGAATGAAACTTTACCACAGTATAGCTTATACATCAGAATAACATATAGGCTACAATTTTTGAGGTTTCTAATGTGAGGTCGTAAAAAAAACCGGTTAAGTGCGTGTCGGACCCGCGCACTGAGGGTTCCGTGCCACCCTTAACTGAATTCAGGGTCCACTTACTTTCACTTAACGAAAACATCACAATATATTGCGACAGCAAAAATAACTTTGTTTTTCATAGTGTTTGTATGAAAGACAAAGTTATATTTGCGGTTGATAAAAATGTGCAATATCTCAAAAACTACTGATTCTATCTCCTTCAAACCAATTTTCGTTGCAAGTTTTTGTTGAGATCTACATCATATATTTTTTTCAAAATTTTCACTTTCATAGTTCAAAAGTTAGAGGGGGGGGGGACGCCCATTTTACCACTTTGGAAGCGTCTATATCTCAAACCTTACACTTTTAGAAAAAATGGTTTTAGAAACCTCAACATCATTTTAAAAGACCTATCCATAGACACCCCACACGCATAGGTTTGAGTAAAAAAAAATTTTTAGGTTTTAGTTTCATGTATGGGAGCCCCCCCTTAAATATTATTTTTTCTTACTTTTTGTATCTGAATCAAAAAGCGGTGAACAAAATACACCTACCTACCAAGTTTCAGCTATGTGATGCTTATAGTTTCAGAATAAAGTGGCTGTGACATACGGACGGACAGACAGACAGACAGACAGACAGACAGACAGACAGACAGACAGACAGACAGACAGACAGACAGACTTGACGAAACTATAAGGGTTCCGTTTTATGCCATTCGGCTACGGAACCCTAAAAAACACATTTTTGCGCTACTAGACGGGACGAACCTGAAGTCCACGCGAACGAAGTCGCGGGCAAAAGCTAGTATATTTATAACACTGTTTTATAGGAATTAGTGAGACGCGCTGTCACCCGGATATGAAAAGAAACTTAACCCTCACAGATGTGTTTATCAACATTATTTTGTCATTCTTTTGTAAATGCTACCGGCGGCCTATCAATCCCTTAGCGTTTAATTTATCACTCACTCACCCAGCGCTCATTCCCTGAATGACTGATCCATCATCAAAATCCTAGTGTATTTGATACAGGGTTACAGTGTGTGATATTTGTTAATTTGGTACACTTAACCCTAGAAAGATAATCTGCGCCTCAGAGGCGCACGCAAAATACATATATCGCTGTCTTTTTCCAAAAAGCGCGTTCTCGATTTCGCCATGGCAGGTAATCTCAGTGGTCGCCGAGTGCTACAGCGGGGTGTTCGCGTTTCATCGGTAAGTACTTTGGTTTCGCTGCTTTCAGTAGGTGTTGCGCTCGAGGAGCGCATGATTATCTTTTGTGTAACTGTTAGCGGTATACATAAAGTTTAATTAGTAGTTATTTATATAATTATTTATAGCTTTATTATATGTTTTAGGGTCTGAAAATCATGGCACGAAATAGATACTTGTAAGAGGAGGACATAACATATGCGCTGTATGAGGAAGATGATGATGACATCCAGGTTGCAGACGAGGACAGTGAGTATTCTAAAACGATCTGCCCGGACCGCTATAGAAGCTGCATGCATTACCAAAATCGTATGGAAATGAAGCTGAAGATGTACTAGATGAACCGGAGAAAAAAAAAAGCGATACTGTGACCTATGTAACATCTAAAATAAAGGCGGATGTCAAAAATGACTTGGGCTAAATGCATCTGTGGAGAACACAAAAAAGATGTTTGTGTCGACTGCAGTTAGTATACCAGTACTAGTCTCAAAGATATTTTATTATTATTTTTATTTATTGATAAGTAAAATTAGGCATTACTTGCTGTTTAAGATGTCTCATAGAGAACTTAATATGTCCTATTAAAAGAATAATGATATTTTTGTTACTTTTTCTAAGAGGTCAAAAAATTGTGTCCTGTTTTTTATAAAATAAATAATTATAACAAAATTTCGACTTTTATTACTCCTATAAGGCATAAACTTCATACTTAACTAGCTTGTTTCCAAATAAAAAGCATTTCAGGTGACATATAGACCTAAACATAATATGCGCTCAAGAGGCGCATGATTATCTTATACGTACCTCCCAACATGATTATCTTTCTAGGGTTAAACTGTTAATTTTGTACCCGTATTCTCTAATATTATTAAAATGTGCGCCAAATATGCGTCGTGGTGATTGGACGCGGACGAATTTGTCGTTAATACATCTATTAGTTGTAAAAAATTTACAATTAACTTTTCAGTTGCTTGTTTATTCAAAAGTGTAAGAATAAAATATATATAATTATAGCATAAGCAATAATCAGGTTATTTATGTCATGTTCTGTTTTTTTCTATCGACACTGCTGGCAGATACTAAGCTTAGTTTACTTGATGCCAGTAGGTAATTACTGTAACACAATTATCCCTTTTTTGCCTAGATTTAAAGACTGAAATCTGTAATAGGTATAAAATAATGATTTTTCTTCAGTAAATTGTGCCGAACTGGCCATTTATAACTTTGGTATCCTCTCTTCATAAAACCTGCAAGAAGTTGTAATAACAGACATTGTAATGGTTAATATGTACAACAACATGTTACAGCATTTCAGTATGATATTTGTATCAAAAGATGGAATTGTTATATTAAAAAAAAAACTAACAATATCTATTGATTTCTATAGAACAATTACTAAGTTGATTTAAGATTACCTTACTAAACTAACCTAACCTAACCATAAACAATGGATTTCAGTATGGCATTATAAAAAGGCAGTTTTATTTGGTTTTCAAGATTTTGAAAATGACGTTCTATTCAGGATGTTGTAAAGGAGTTTATAGGCTGCGCACTAATTTATGTAAACATAATGTTACTTGAATATTTTATTCAGTAGACTATCTGGATTAACTATTCAATCGTGATCTCATTAGAACAAATGGGTAAAAAATGATCGTCTCATCGTTTTTTGTTACAACTCGTACTTACTAAGAGTGTTTTCTTTTACAAATAATTTTAGAAATATGTATATTTTTTCTGATAACCCAATTCTTATTCAAATAACGGGCTTAACTACTTATTTCTTCCAGGCGCGCCTCATGCGTTTACAATTCCAAAATGAATCTTTAAGAAAATCTGATAACTTATAGTCTTCTAATTAGAAAACCGTATATCAATGGTTTCCAGGTTGCAGGTGATCACCGAGGACACAGGCACAGTCACACAGGTCTTCAGATAGGTTTAAGGGAAAGCACACGCGAAAATTGAGCCCTGGTAGGTTAGTTTCGTGTGTCATGGGCACAACGTCTCGAAAGCAACTACTTTACGGGGTTGTAAGTACTCAAAATGATGTGCGTAGGAGCGCGCGCCGCAAGATTAGGATGGCAACACAGGTTTCAATCAAATTATTGTAATGAACATATCGCCCGCCCTAAACACGTTAAGTGTTTACGAGAGAGAAAGAAAGGGTAAAAGGAAAAGTTATATACTAAACTGGAAGACGAACCAGCTTCGTCACAGATCTCTTAAGGATACCTGTGGGAGTTTTCACATCAACGACGCGAACAACTTTGTCTTGTCCAGGGTATAAATGAGCAATGCGACCACGGCGCCATTGCAAAGGTGGGAGGTTGTCGTCCTTTATTAGAACTAGTTCGCCAACTTGGGGAGGATTACAAGGAGATGTCCATTTATTCCTTGCCTGTAAGGTATTTAAGTACTCTAAATGCCAACGAGACCAAAAGTGCTGCGTAAGTTGTTGGATCAGCTGAAACCGTGTGAGGCGATGAAGCTTAACATTCTCATAAGGGTACTCAGGTAAAGCGGTTATAAGGGATAGAAATGAAAACCACGCTTTAAAGGAAAGGCTATCGCGGCGCGACCACCGAGGAGCGGCATTCGTTGTTGCCGATTTTTTAAACACTGCTAGAAAAACTAAGATGGCGGGAACGAGTGAAGGGATGAGGGCGCGCATGAGCTGCGCTCTGATTGGTCCGCGCATCGGTCGTTCGCGAATGATTTTATTAAAAATATAAAGTGATACATTTATGCACACAGACACAAATAACAGTAAAATAAGTATGTGTGGTGCGTCGCCTACAATTCTGCCTCCTTAGTGCAAACTAGTAAGCAGAGCTGGCTAGTTAGCACTACCCTCCCGTGGGGACATAAGTAGAGCGACGCGTGTTACGGGGCGGCGCAGCACGCCGGAGCGGGTGCGCACGTCCACGACGCGGACGCGCCCGTCGCGGCCCGCGTGGGTCGCACTCACAATGCCGTGTCGCCAGCAATTTCGCTCAAGATTACGTTCAATGATTACTACATAGTCGTTTACCTTTAATGTTTCTCCTTCGGAGGTCCATTTCTGGCGTGGCAGTAGGGTGGGCAAATATTCCTTAAGCCACCGGGTCCAAAACATGTCAGTGAGCCGTTGCGCCACCCTCCAGCGCTTCCTTAGGCACAGGTCTTCGTCGTTGTACTTACCAAAATGAGGATTTGGTAGCGATGAGCCGATCAAAAAATGATTAGGGGTAAGAGCTTCCGGGTACGCCGGGTCATTCGATACGTACGTTATTGGGCGACCATTAACCAACGCCTCTACCTCAGCCAGCAAGGTAATTAAAGTTTCTTGGTGAGGTGCACGCTCTTTTAACACAACTTTAAGGGAAGACTTTACCGTACAAACCATACGCTCCCAGGCCCCACCCATCTCCGGTGCACCTGGGGGTATAAACTTCCATTGTACGCCCTGGATGGTACCAGCTTCAGACACTGCCTCCTTGTCTAGATCAGCAATACTCCGTTTCAACTCCGCGTCGGCGCCTCGCAGGTTTGTGCCGTTATCAGAGATAATTACCTGGGGCATTCCTCGACGCGCAGCCATCCGTCGGAGAGCCATGATAGTGGAGTCAACGGTAAGATTTTCAGTCACCTCGATATGTATTGCCCTTATCGTTAGGCACGTAAACAGCATGCCATAACGTTTCTGTCTACCACGGCCGACGGTTACTTCGAGCGGGCCGAAGAAATCTACTCCAGTGTAACTGAAGGGGCGTCTATTATGCTGCAACCTCGCCGCTGGTAGGTCGCCCATGCGCTGCGGCTGTGGTGTCGCTCGCCTATACCTACAGTACAAACAGCGTGACGAGATCGCGCGGACGGTAGGTCGTAGTTTTAAAATCCAATAACGCTGCCGTAAATTATTAACGACAAGTTCATTCGCACCATGCAGTGCTTGACGGTGGAAATATTCCACTAGTAAGCGGGTAATCCTATGCTGACCATCTAAAATAGCTGGTCGCGTTACATCTATGTCCACGCCTGCAACAGACCCGATGCGGCCACCGACGCGCAAGATGCCGGCCTCGTCGAGGCAGGGAGTCAGCTGTAATAAACGACTGTCGCGTGGAAGTTGTTTATTTTGTTTTAAACAAGTTATTTCATTTGAAAAACTATCATGTTGTCATTTTTTTATTAGTAGGTCTTCTGCCTCCTTCATTAGAAATATGTCAAGCTTGCAATTCTTACGCTGACATTTTCTAATGAATAGTAAAACCCTTGCGGCGGCGCGAACAAGAGTGAGCCAGCTCGATATATTCTCTTCGTTAGGCAAAGAGAATATGGAACCGCTTTCAACCACCAAATTGACAGAGCGTTTCTCGCACATGGCGTCCTCTAGTGCTTTCGTGAACTTACGGTCTCTAGGCCATTGTTCCTCAGTTTGGCGCAAGAAAGAAGGACCTTGGAACCAGTCACTAGAGTACGTCAGCGGAGGTGCGTCTTCTCGCGTGGCTATGTCTGCCACGTTAGCCGCTGTCGGTACATGACGCCATTCACACGACTTAGTCAATTCGTCGATTTCGCCGAGTCTGTGAGCAACATAAGGTTTGTAGCTGCGGGGGTCACTACGAATCCACTGGAGGACCGTACTACTGTCCGTCCAAAAACAACGTTTTCCTGACTGAATGTCCTTATGCTCACGCAGTATGGTGTCTGCCAATCGAGCACCCAATAATGCAGCCTGCAGTTCCAGCCTAGGGATCGAAATCGGTCTCAGTGGGCTAACCCTTGATTTGCTAGCAACGAAACAAATTAGTACACGCCCATCTATGCGTGTAAAACGCCAATAAATAACAGCTGCGAAAGCTTTGGCGGAGGCATCACAAAAAATGTGCATTTGTTTATCTACTTTGTCATAATAATCATCCGAGTTATTATTTATAACCGTCAACATTTGCTCAGATGAGTAACAACTTACCCATTCGTGCGCATTTCCATAGAATCGCGGAATACGAAGCAAGTGTAGGCATTGTAAATCTTTGAGCCAGTTTACCCACAGAGCATGCTCATCGGATTGGATGCGGCAGTTCCATTCAACACCGCTGCGATGTACATTTTGAAAAATTATTTTACCTTTTATTATAAACGGGGAAAGAAAGCCATGAATATCGTAAATTGACATAATAACACTCAACATTTGTGCTTGAGTAGGTATCTGAGTACCGTTCAAGATATCAGGTGAAATGCGTTCTAAAGCTATTTTAAAACCAAAACAATCTTCGCTAGGATGCCACATCAATCCGAGAGTGCGCTCAGTTGTATTCGTAACTCCATTCTGTAGCTGAATGGCAGCTGGCGCGAGCGCTTCGGTAGGTATGGATTGTAATACTTGTGTATTGTTGCTAGACCAACGCGTTATGTCAAAACCACCCGATCTATGGATATCGGTTATCTGGCTAACT